>AWOL01S0288524.1:0-32595 GCA_000715115.1 Nicotiana otophora
TGGTACGCCAGGTTAGGTGAGGCATCGGGTGCTGGTCTCGCTCCTAGGTTCGGGGCGTGACAGTTCAGATGGTCTGATGATTGCGAAGCGAGCTTTCAGAAGCTCATGACTGCTTTGACTACAGCACCGGTGTTAGTGTTGCCCTATGGTTCAGGGATCTATACTGTGTATTGCGATGCTTCGTATATTGGCTTGGGTTGTGTATTAATGCAGGAGGGGCGAGTTATTGTATATTCTTCACGTCAGCTGAAGACCTACGAGAAGAATTACCCCGTACATTATTTGGAGTTGGCTGCAATAGTTTATACTCTCATGATCTGGAGGCATTATCTTTATGGGGTGTCTTGTGAGGTTTACACCGATCACCGCAAATTGCAGCATTTTTTAAGTAGAGGGACCTTAATTTGAGGCAGCGCATATGGCTTGAGTTACTGAAGGACTATGATATTACCATCCTTTACCATCCGAGCAAGGCGAATGTGGTTGCGGATGCCTTGAGCAGAAAGGCCGAAAGTATGGGTAGTTTGGCATTCATTTCGGCAAAGGAGAGTTCGTTCGCTTTAGAAATTCAATACTTAGCTAACAGACTTGTGAGGTTAGATATTTCGGATCCCAGTCGATTTCTTGCATGTGTCGTGGCTCAGTCTTCATTACTTGAGCGGATCAAGTCTTGTTAGTATGATGATCCGCACTTGCTGGTTCTTAAAGAGACGGTACTACAGGGTGGTGCCAAGGAGGTTACTATCGGTGAGGATGGTGTTCTGCGACTCCAGAGTTGCCTATGTGTTCCTAATGTTGATCGCTTGAGGGAGAATATTCTATAGGAGGCACACAGTTCTCAGTATTCTATTCATCCAGGTGCTATGAAAATGTATTGCGCACTGAGGCAGCATTTTTTGTGGCGGCGGATGAAGAAAGACATAGTTAAGTATGTAGCAAGATGTCTAAATTTCCAGCAGGTTAAGTATGAGCACCAGAGGCCAGGTGGCCTACTCCAGAAGATGGGCATTCTGGAGTGGAAGTGGGAGCGTATCACTTTGGACTTCGTAGTTGGGTTGATGCGGACGTTAAGGAAGTTTGATGTTGTTTGGGTCATTGTCGACAGGCTAACCAACTCGCCACACTTTATTCTGGTGCTGACTACTTACTCTTCAGAGAGGTTGGCCCAGATTTACATTCAGGAGATTGTCCAGTTGCATGGTGTGCCAGTTTCCATCATTTTAGATAGAGGATCACTTTGCATTTCTGGAGAGTAGTACAGAGCAAGTTGGGTACCTGAGTAGATCTCAGCACAGCCTTTCATCCGTAGATCGATAGGTTGTCAAAGCGGACAGTTCAGATTCTGGAGGATATGCTCAGAGCATGTGTTATTGACTTCGGAGGGCAGTGGGATAGACTCTTGCCCTTGGCCGAGTTTGCTTATAACAACAGTTATCAGTCCAACATCGAGATGGATCCATTTGAGGCTTTATATGGTCGGTAATGTCGTTCACCCGTCGGATGATTTGAGCCTGGCGAGGCTAGGTTATATGGCACGAATTTAGTGAAGGATGCCTTGGAGAAGGTAAAGTTGATTTAGGAGCGACTTCGCACGGCATAATACAGGCAGAAGAGTTACGCGGATTAGAAGGCGCGTGATTTATTATTTCTGGTGGACGAGAAGGTTCTCTTGAAAGTCTCGCTGATGAAGAGTATAATGAGGTTTGGAAAGAAGGGCAAGCTGAGTCCGGGTTTATTGGCCCATTTGAGGTGTTGAGGCGAGTTGGGGAGGTTGCTTATGAGCTTGCTTTGCCACCCAGTCTATCAGGAATTCATTCGGTCTTCCATGTGTCTATGCTCCAGAAGTAGGATGCCGACAGGTCGTATGTGTTAGATTACAGCACAATTCAGCTAGATGAGAGTTTGTGTTATGAGGAGGAGCCAGTTGCCATTGTTGACAGGCAGGTTTGTCAATTGAGTTCCAAGAAGCTTTCTACGGTAAAGGTCCAGTGGAGGGGTCAACCAGTCGAGGAGGCAACTTGGGAGGCCGAGGACGACATGCAAAAAAGATATCCACACTTATTCAGCACTCCAAGTATGATTCTAGACTCGTTCGAGGATGAACGTTTGTTTAAAAGGTGGAAAATATAACGACCCGACTGGTCGTTTTGCTTTATAGATCCTTGTTCCCCTAATTAAGACTTCCCGTATGTGAATCTACTATTTTATGACTTGCGAGGATGGTTGGTTCGGGTTTGGAAGGGTTCAGGTTGAAATCGGAACACTTAGTTCCATAATAGTGGCATAAGATGGCCAAGTTTGACTTGAGTCAACATTTTGAGTAAACGACCTCAGAACCGGGATTTGATGGTTCCAATAGATTCGTATGATGATTTTGGAATTGGGCGTGTCTTCGGATCGAGTTTCGGGTGATCCGGGAGCGTTTCGGCACTTAATGTTGAAAGTTGGCGCATTGAAGGTTTTCAAGTTCTTTAAATTTGATTTGAAGTAGACTTTGGTGTAATCGAAGTCCGTTTGAGATTCCGAGCCAGTGAATAGATCCGTATGGTGATTTATGACTTGTACACAAAACTGGGCAGAAAATATTTTAAAGTCGGGACTTAGGCTTATTTTTCTCATTTCTCATTTTGTTGGCCGAATTTGGAGCTTCTTAGGGGGGGGGTTAATCAAGCACTAAAAGGTGAGTGATTCCTACTTAATGTAAGTTAAATACATAGATTATGGGTAGATTTTAACATGTAAAAAAGTGGAAATTTTAGAAGTTTGTTGAAAAACCTAGGTTTTGATAAAAATGAGATTAGACCACGAAAATGATTATGGAATTGAGTAAAAATCATATATTTGTAATTGTGATGTTATGGGTAATATTTATTTATGATAATTTTCGGAATCCGGGCGTGTGGGCCCGACGGTAAATTTTAAGAACCTTCCAAATACGGTTGGGTAATTACTCTAGTGGCTAAATTATGAACTTTTGAGTATTTATTGATTAGTTTATATGACTATTGATTAGCTTCGGATTGCTCGGCTTCGTTTGGGGGGTTATAGTGAGGTTAAAGAGCCGGTTAATAGACTTTAAAGCGAGATAAGTCTCTTGCCTAACCTTGTAAGAGGAAATTTATCCCCTTAGGTGTATTAATTATTGTGTGCTACTTATTGTGGAGAGCTACGTACGCACGGGGTGAAGAGAGTTCGTATGTAGCTATATTCATGTTATTTCCGGGTAAACTTAGATTGTCATCATGTCTTTATCGTGCTATTTGTATCTATCCGGTTTATTGATTCCCTTTATTATGACTGAGATTGAGAATTAGAATAAAGATACTGATTTAGCCTCTTACTTTGGAAAAATTAAGAAATATTTGATGAACTATGGATCTGTGTCTTCTCGACTCGCATATACTTCCGCAAGCGAGGTAAATTCCTCTACTCTTATGGGATTGGGTCGTTCACCTCGGCAGTGTATTAAATTACTCTTATGGGATCGGGTCGTTTGCCTCGGCAAAATGGTAACACTATTCATATGGGATCAGGCCGTTCGCCTCGGTCATACTGAGTACCACTATTCTTATGGGATCAGGTCGTTCGCCTCGGCAACTTCGTGCTTAATACTTGAGACTGGAGTTGGTTGGTAACAGTTGAGTTAGCGCCTTCAAGGCCGGTTATGATATGTTTAGTGATTTGATATAGACTTATATGTGTAATTATTGTAATTGATTTTATTTGTTTCGTTGCTACTTGGTGTACATTCTCCATACCTACTTTCTCAATTTCTATTACTATTTCACTACAAGTAAGTGTCAAGTCTCCTCATCACTACTTCTTCTCGGTTAGATTATATGCTTACTGGGTACGCGTTATTTTTCGTACTCATGCTATACTTGTGCACTGAATGTGCAGGTACTGAGACAAGTACTACCATTGGTCACACGGGTGCGTAGCCGCACTTCTACGGAGACTTAGTGGTGAGCTGCTTGCCTTGCTTCGATATGCAGCACAGGAGTCTCCCTCTACCTTGCTTATTTTTTCTGTCTATTACCCTTCAGACAGTAGTTGTACTAGTTTTGTATATTCTCTAGATTGCTCATGCATTTGTGGCACCAGGTTTTGGAGACTTCTAGCATATTTGTACTGTTGTACTTATCATTACTGTCACTATGGTTGATGTATTTCTCACGCAGGTATTTTTTGTTTTCTGAGAAAAGAGTATGTACGGTTGCATGAGATCTTATTTATTTTGTTATTTTAAAAAGGAAACGTTTGTTTTAAAAGTTAAAAAGGGATAACTAAATTAGAGGTTCACTTGTGGGCTTGCCTAACGGCGGCGTTAGGTATCATCGCGACCTATTACGGGTTTTGGGTCATGACAAAATATGATCAATATTCATTATTTTCAAGAGCTTATATTTTTTTATAATTTGAATTAAAAATATAAATTCATGAAACAACATAAGTTTATAAAATATATACGATATCACAATCAAGCAAGGTATAAAACAATAAAAGGAGTTAGGGAATTTGAACGTGTAAGATGTAGATTAATAAAAATGTTAGTATTTACAAACGATAGAGAACTTAAGTCTGCTATTCTTTGGGAGTTATATGCTTTACTTGAGGATATATATAACAACCCAAATTCCCACCGGAACCGTGGCGATGCCTAATACCGCTTCCTAGGCAAGCCAATAATTAAACAATAGAAATAATCTAAATAATACAACTTAAAAATTTCAACAGTGTAATAATCATAAAATATCTAAAATATCAGCAAGAACGCAACTACAACCATCCCATGATTTGGTGTCAACGAGCGCATGAGCACTATAGAATTTAAATACAAAGTCTAATCCCCAAATACAAAACATGTTTGAATGATAGAACAATTGTAACATAAACAAAGCAGAAGGACACTCCAAGGTCAATGAACGAAATCAGAAGCTACCTCGAAATATCCAATGATCTGGTACAAGCACCTCCAACTATCAATAAACTCTCTCAGCAGTACTTGGATCTGCACATAAAGTGCAGAGTGTAGTATGAATATATCCGACCCTATGTGCTCAATAAGTAACAAGCCTAACCTCGGACTGAAAGCAATTACGAGCTGGCAATTTCCCAACATCCAATGCCAATACCCAATAATAACAATATAGAATAATAATGGTAAAGAGAAGTAAAGCAAAATTAATTTCAACATTTTCACAAACAACAGGAAAATATTGGTTTTCAAGAATAGCAATAAAAAGGCATGAATTCTTTCACAGAGTTTTCTAAGCATGATGTTTTTAACTTCATAATGATTTCCTGTCCAAAATACCAAATAAGGACATCTAATACCATCAAACATAAAGGAAGAATCACAACTTGGTTCATGCATAACGAGTGAACATGCTAAAACCAATAAATATTGCGATTAATTCATCAAATATAGCATATCTCAGCACATGTATAGTGCCTGACACAACTGCCCCTAACCCCTCACACACAACATCATCACTCAGCAATGTACGAGGGCCTGACATAAGACCCTCACTCAAGCACATATATGTGACCCTGAGCCAGCGCTCATTGTGAATACCAGACTCCGGAGGGGTGGATCCTTCTCCAAGCGCCGATCAAATATAAGCCAACAACCAATATCACATAGCCGAATTATGGGGCTTGGTGCATGTGTCGCCCCTAGTCAACACCACTTAGCCCAATATGGGGTTTGGCATATGCGTCACCTCAAAATCAACACTAAATCAGCTCTACGGCTCTATGGCTCAAGCTCAGTCATCAACCACTCATAACACAATTAACCATATCTAACAGTACTCGGTTCAACAGTTTTACACATATGAGAATCATATTAAGAATGCACTGAGACAGAAATATAATATACGGATATAGCATCATGACTGAGAGTATGTCTACAATTAAGGCAAACAACGCAAAACAACTAGAATAGCCCTATCATGTCTAAAGTAAATGAGCACATAACCTAGACATGATTTTAACACGAATCATAGATCAAATAATTCTACAAGTAGAGAAAACACGCAAATAATGAGGCATGAAAGCAAACGAGGAATATAATAACGGAAGGGCTGCCCGATCTATGAATAACCTCGGTGTACGCACATATCTCAAACACCATGGCCAATGGAGAAAATTAGCCTCAAACCAAGTTTAGACATATTACTTACCTCAAAGCGCAATCAATACTCCAAAAAGTCCTTCCCGCATGAATCGACCTCCAAATGTCTCAAATCTATTAAAAACAACTTAATAACATCAAAGAATGTCATAGCTAACAACCTTAAAAAATAAAGCTTCGATCTTTATTAAAAATCAAAAAGTCAACCCAAAAAATCAACCCGGGCCCGCCTCCCAGAACTTGACAAGAATCACAAATTCTGAACACCCATTCGAATACGAGTCCAACCATACCAATTCCATCTAAATCTGACTCTAAATTGAGTTTCAAAGACTCAAATTTCATTTAGTAAGGTTTTTACTAAAATCCCTAATTGTTTTGTTTAGAATCACCAATAAAATGCTAAAATCAAGATTGGAATCATAAATAATAACTAAATCCGAGTCAAAACAGTTACCCTAACCCAAATAGTGAAAATCCCCACAAACATCTCCCAAATCCGAGCTCAAGATCTCAAAAGTGTTTTAAAATAACTCAAACCCTTGAAATAGAATTCTTAAGTAGCTTCCCAGGCATACCCTTCACGAACGCGGCACATGCCTCGCGTTCGCGAAGCACAAAATGATGACTGCTTCCAAATACCCTTCATGTTCGCATTCATGCACTCGCGAACACGATGAAGAACTCACCCGAACCTACGCGAACGCAGCCAGGATCTCGCGAACGCGTAGGCCAAATGCTCCCACCTTCCAACTAATTCGCGAACGTGATGAAAGGTGACTGACTAGATCACACCAACCCTCTACAGACACGACTACCTTTTCACGACCGCGGTGAAGAAAACTAGACACCAAAAATTCAGTAGTCCAAAATAAAGGAAAATGGTCTGAAACCCATCTGAAGCATACCCGAGGCCCCCGGGACCTTGTCCAATCACACCAACCAATCCTAAAACATAACACAAACCTACTCGAGGCCTCAAATCACACAAAACAACATCAAAACCATAAATCTCACCTCAATTCAAGCCTAATGAACTAATGAATTTTCAACTTCCAAAACTCATGTCGAACCACGTCAAAACAACTAGGATTGACCTCAAATTTTTCATACAGGTCCTAAATGACACAACAGACCTATACCCACCCTCAAACCATAATCTGAATCTGATATCATCAAAGTTAACTCCTAGTCAAACCTATAAACTTTCCAAACCTTCAAGTTTCCAACTTTCGCCAATTCAAGCCAAAACAACCTAGGAACTTCCAAATCTAAATCTGAACATACGCCTAAGTCAAAAATCACTATACGAACCTATTGGAACCATCAAAAGATCGTACCGAGTTTGCTTATACAAAATTCAAACTCTAATTGACTCTTACGACTTAAGCCTCCAACCAAGAGATTAAGTGTCCCAATTCAATCCAAAACTCCTTCGAAATCGAATCAATCGCCCCCGAAAGTCACATAACAACAAATACACATATGTAAATCATCAAATAGGAGAAATAGGGTTAAAGTACTCAAAACGACCAGTTGGGTCATTGCATTCTCCCCCTCTTAGACAAATGTTCATCCTCAAATGAGTCTAGAGTCATACTTGGGGTATCAAAAAGGTAAGGAAATATGCTCCACATCTCCTGCTCGGTGTCACAAGTAGCCTCCTCAACTGGCTAACCTCTCCAATGGACCTTTCCCGATACTATAATCTTCGACCTTAACTTTCGAACCTGCCATTCCAAAATGGCCACCGACTCCACGTCATATGTCAAAGCCTCATCCAACTACATCGTGCTGAAGTCTAATACATGTGATTGATCCCCATAATACTTTTGGAGCATGGAAACATGAAACACTGGGCGAACTCCCAATAAACCAGGTGGTAAGGCAAGTCTGTAGGTCACCTCTCCAACTCTCTCTAGCACCTCAAAAGGAACAATATACTGAGGGCTCAACTTGCCCTTCTTCCCAAACCTCATTACACCCATCATGGGCGAAACTCTGAGTAGAACCTTCTCTCCCACCATATATGCCACATCACGAGCCTTCCTATTAGCATAACTCTTTTGCCTGGACTGTGTTGTACGAAGCTGCTCCTGAATTAACTTTACCTTCTCCAAAGAATCACAGACCAAATCAGTGCCCAGCAACCTAGCCTCGCTCAAACCAACCAACCAAAGAATGACATCGCCTCCCATATAAGGCCTCATATGGAGCCATCTATATACTCAGTTAATAGCTCTTGTTGTAGGCAAACTCTTCTAATGGTAGGAATTGATCCCACTGAACCCTAAAATTAATGACACATGCTTGTAATATGTCCTCCAAGATTTGAATAGTGCGCTCTGACTGCCCGTCCATCTAGGGATGAAATGTGTACTCAGCTCGACCTGTGCCCAACTCACATTGCACTGCTTTCCAAAAATGCAATACAAACTGCGTTGAATAACTCTAACCACCTCCGTTGCCTCAAGTTCAGATCCTTTTGCTTGAATAAGTGCTGGAGACTCATGTGATCCTTTAACACATCACAAGACACGCCATAAAGATAGTGTCGTTAAATCTTGAGCGTGTGAATAATGCCTGCTAACTTCAAATCATGCACTGGATAGTTCTTCTCATGGGGCTTCAACTGACGCGAAGCATAAGCAATCACCCTATCATCCTGCATCAATGCACACCCAATGCCAACCCGTGAAGCATCACAATAGACTGTATATGAACCCGTTGCCGAAGGACAAACCAGAACTAGAGTTGTAGTCAAAGATGTTTTGAGTTTCTAAAGGCTCTCCTCACACTCGTCAGACTACCCAAATGGGGCACCCTTTTGAGTCAACTTAGTTAATAAGGCTGCTATAGATGAAAACACCTCCACAAAGTGGCGATAATACCCAGCCAACCCACGAAAACTCTGAATCTCTGTAGCAGTAGAAGGTCTAGGCCAACTCTAAATTGCCTCAATCTTCTTTCGAATCCACCTTAATCCCATTACTAGATACCACATGACCAAATAATGTTACCGAGTCTAACCAAAATTCGCACTTAGAGAATTTAGCATATAGCTTCTTCTCCCTCAAAGTCTGGAGCACGATCCTCAAATGCTGCTTATGATCCTCTCGGCTGCGAGATTACACCAATATATCATCAATAAACATAATAAATAAGGAATCCAGATAGGGCTAAAACAGTTGTTCATCAAGTGTATGAAAGTTGTTGGGGCATCGGTCATCCCAAAAGACATCACCAAGAACTCATAATGGCCATAACGGGTCCTAAAAGTCGTCTTAGGAGTATCCAAAGCCCTGATCTTCAACTGATGGTACCCCGATCTCAAGTCAATCTTCAAGAGTACCCTAACACCCTGAAGCTGATCAAATAAATCATCAATACGCGGCAGTAGGTACTTGTTCTTAATAGTAACCTTGTTCAACTGCATGTAGTAAATGCACATCCTCATAGACCCATCGTTCTTCTTCACAAATAGAACTGGATCACCCCAAGGTTAAACACTCGGTCTGACGAAACCTTTATTAAGCAACTTCTGAAGTTGTTCCTCGATTCCTTCAACTCCGATGGTGCCATGCTATACGGTGGAATAGATATGGGCCGAGTGCCCGGCACCAAGTCAATACCAAAATCAATATCCCTATCGGGTGGCATACCCGATAGGTCTACTGGAAACACAACTGCAAACTCCCTTAGGACCGGAATTGACTTAACAGTAGGAGAATCAGCACTAACATCCCTCACAGAGGCTAAGTACGCCAAGCACCTCTTCTCAACCATCCGCTGAGCCTTTAGAAAAGACACCACTCTACTAGGAACATGACCCAATGAACCTCTCCACTCCAACCTCGTCAACCCTATAATATCCAAGGTCATAGTATTAGTGTGAAAATCAAGAATAGAATGTTACGGAGATAGCCAATCCTTACCCAAAATCACCTCAAAATCAACCATGCTGAGAAATAGAAGATCAAATCTCGTCTCTAACCCCTAATGTAACCACACATGACCGATATATGTCATCCGCCATAATATAATCACGCACAAGTGTAGATACATAAACAAGCATATCTAAAGAATCACGAGGCATATCCAAATAACGAACAAATTAGGATGCATAAGTGTAAGTGGAACCAGAGTCAAATAACACTAAAACATCTTTATGGTACACCAAAACAATACCTATAATCACAGCATCAGAAGAAACTGCCTCTGGCCTAGCAGGAAATGCATAGCAACGGGCTTGTCCACTACCTGACTAATCTACCCCTCTAGGGCGACCTCGTCCTGTATGACCTCCACCCCGAGCTGGGTGAGCAGGTGGTACAGTAACTAGTGCGGGAGTCATAATCTAGCCTCCCTGCTGCACTGGACCTCTGCGAAAGCGGGGGAAATACATCCTCACATGCCCCAACTCCCCATAATCGTAGCAACCTCAAACTGGGAATGACAGTGGGGCCTGAGTCAGACCTCGTAAACTAGAATAATCATTGGAAGAGCTCGGTACTGACGAACCCAGAACTGATGGAGTATGATAAGAGCTTTGAGTTGGGACTACACTGAACAAAGACTGTACTGAAGCTCCTCGGCTAGGTGGTAGCGAATGATAAACTAGACTGCTAGACTGGACCCTCACAAACCAACCTCGGCCTCTAGATGAGGCACCACTGAATCCTTCAAAAAGATGAGGCCTTTTGTCAGAGGTCATCTCCCTAACCTGACCTCTGATGCACTCGATCCTCCTGGCGATCTCCACAACCCAAGTAAAAGAAATATCATCCTCGATTTTTTTGGCCATCTATAGCCTGATACCATGTGTAAAACCATATATAAACCTCCACACCTTCTCCCTCTCAGTTGGGATTAGGATAGTTGCATGGCGTGATAAATCCATAAATCTGGTCTTATACTAGGTAACGGTCATTCTACCTTACTAAAGGCACTCAAACTAATTGCAGAAGTCCTCTCTCTGAATAAAGGGGATGAACTTTTTTAAGAACAACTCGGAGAACTGAGCCTAGGTGAGAGGAGGTGAACCTGCTGGTCTACCCTGATCATACACCTGCCACCACCTCTTGGCAGATACATGCATCTAAAACACCTTCAAATCAACTCTGTTGGACTCCACTGTACCCATGTTGTGCAATATCTCATGGTAACGGTCTAAGAAATATCGGGGGTCCTCAGAAGGTGTACCACCAAAGCGAGGAGGAAACAACTTGGTGAACTTGTCCAACCTCTTCATCCCCTCAGCTGACATCATGGGTCCCTCTTCGGGTTGTGTAGCAATAACAGGTTGATCTGCCCTAACTGGTATAACTGCTAGGGGCTGATAATCGTGAGCCATCTGCTCTTTGAGTGTGAGTTAAGAAATGGCCGGTGCTATAGGAAATACACGGTCCTAGGCTACACTCTCCATAAGACCAACCAGGCAGACTAGGGCATCCTAGAGCACTAGGGTAGAGATGAACCACTCTGGGACCTGAGCTGGTCCTACTGGCTCAGTCAGAATAGGGACTCCTCCTCATGCTCTAATTGTGGCTCAATACTAGGTGTCTTTGCACGTACTCTAGGCTTAGCTTTGCCTCTACCTCTGGCTCTACCTCGGCCCCGACCTCTCGCGGCCCTGACTTGTGGCACTGGTGCCTGCTCGCCCGATCCGGCTAAACATGTCCTTACCATTTGTGAAAGAATATAAGAGTAAAGGTTCAAACTTCGGAATTAACAATTCTACACGACAAGAATGCAAGAAAGTGGAGTTTCCTAATAGTTTGGTAGACTCTCGAAGTAAAGTACAGACGTCTCTATTATGATCTGCAAGACTTTACTAAACTTGTTCATGACTTATGAGACCTAGGCAACCTGGACTCTGATACCAACTTGTCAAGACCAAACTCCCACCGGAGCCGTGACGACGCCTAATACCGCTTGCTAAGCAAGCCAACAATTAAACAATAACAACAATCTCAATAATAGAACTTGAAAATCTCAACAGCGGAATATTCATAAAATATCTGAAATATCAGCAATAACGCAACTACAACCATCCCATGATATGGTGTCAACGAGCACATGACCACTATAGAATTAAAATATAGAGTCTAATCCTTAAATACAAAACTGTCTGAATGATAGAATAGTGATAACATAAACAAAGAAGAAGGGGACTCCAAGGTCTGTGAAAGAAATAAGCATCTACCTCTAAATCTCCAATGAACTGGTACAGGTGCCTCCAGCTGTCAAACACATCTCTCAGCAGTACTTAGATCTGCACATAAAGTGCAGAGTGTAGTATGAGTATAATCGACCCCATGTACTTAATAAGTAACAAGCCTAACCTTGGGCTGAAAGCAGTGATGTGCTGGCAATTTCCCAACATCAAATGTCAATACTTAATAATAACAATATAGAATAATAATGGTAAGAAGAAGTAACTTAAGCAATATTAATTTCAATCGTTGCACAAATAGTAGGAAAATAGGCATGGTTTTCAAGAATAACTATAAAGGCATGAATTCTTTCACAGAGTTTTCTAAGCATGATGTTTTTAACTTAGCAATGATTTCCTATCCAAAATATCAAATAAGGACATCTAGTACCATCAAACATAAAGGAAGAATCATAGCTTGGTACTTGTATGGCGAGTAAACATACTAAAATTAATAAATACCGCGATTAATTCATCAAGTATATCATATCTCAGCACATGTATAGTGCCTGGCACAATCACCTTGAACCCTCACACACAACATCATCACTCAGCAATGTACGTGTGCCTGATATAAGTCCCTAACTCAAGCACATACATGTGACCTTGCGCCTGCGCTCACTGTGAATACTAGACTCCGGAAGGGTGGATCCTTACCCAAGCGCCGATTAGATATAAGGCAACAATCAATATAACATAGCCCAATCATGGGGCTTGGTGCATACCACCACCCCTAGTCAATACCACTTAGCCCAATATGGGGCTTGGCGTACGCATCACCTCAAAATTAATACCAAATCAGCTCTATATCCCAAGCTTAGTCATCAACCGCTCAAGTATCAATTAACCACATCGCATAGTACTCAGTTAAATAGTGTTACACATATGAGGCATCAACAACATATGAGAAATCATAATAAGAATGCACTGAGACATAAATATCATAGACGGATATAGCATCATTGTCACACCCTGGTCTCGGAGAGCGCGACCGGCGCTCAACCGAAATACCCCGGTCAAGCAAGCCTACTTGATGCCTTCTACCCAACCTTACCCATGAACAAATTAAAAAACCAATAACAAGAGATAGATATGAGAAGAGTCAAGTGCTTCACATTCTTTTTCATTATTCAAAGGATATTCATTTATAATTTTCAAAATATCACAAATTCATATTTATGAGAGAAAACATGTTTGCCAAAATACCAACACTTCTAGTTCATTACCCAACATCGTACACCACCCTCAACATGTCTACGGAGCCTCTAAGTATAACAGAAGAGTAGTATGGAAGTGTCGGCGATAAGGCTCCGGCTATACCTGAAAACACAAAGTACAATATCAAGTGAAATCAGGCCCGAAACAAAGTAGGGATCACCAAAACCTGCTGAATAGAGAGTAACTACTAACGAGGACTAAAGCTGCTCGCTGATGAACTACCTGCATCCATTGAAGATGCAGCGCCCCCGGCAAAAGGGACGTTAGTACATGTGGAATAGTACTAGTATGTGAAGCTAAATGTCCTCTTAATAGAATGCCAATATAAGAAGGGGAAAACCAGGGAAGCAACAAGTAACAATCAATGGTATCCAAATGCCAAGTTAAAACATAATAATTTTAAAAAAAATGAAAATGATATTATTTTTTGTTGGGAGATCATTAGTACCGATATACCACCGTATATTTAGCACGGAGTCCGATCACGTCCGATCGGCTAGGCCATCTCTCCACGAAAAATGTGAATTGAAATGTGATGCGAAAGAAAAGTGTTACCAAGAGTAGGAACCACCATGCGTGCTACATGTTGTCCGATCACCACCCTACCGGTTGCATCGTCTTCCCACATATGTCGTGTGAGTCGACATCAAATCTAGGGCTATCATCAATCTCATCCCAATCAAGGGAAATATTCTCAACACATCAATCTCATCCCAAATAAGGGGAATAATCACAATCCACTCCTACACCGGCACGTGTAGTTTTGGGTGTGGGCCATTACAACCCACCCTTCCTCGGTTTGCTAATGATACTCCCAAAAATATTTTTGTTTTGCACACAAAGGAAACAGAAATACAAATACATTCACCTCATAACCTTCCCGCCATATTTTCAACCACTCACAACCTCATTATTTTATTGGCTCTCTTGGCCATACATATGATTCTTCATCCAAAGCACGGTGGTCGTATCTCATATTCCACACTTTCATTCTTTACGTTCAAGGATCATCATCACAAACATCAACATATAGGATATTCTGGAAATCACAACTTTAGGTTCATTAGTAATGAAGGCTTTTAAACACAATAGATTTCTTTCCAAAGAATGGATCCAAATGACTAGCAATTGAAGCACGAGTTAAAATCATAAATGAGTGATATACCACTTATTCTTGAAATACTTTTTCCCAAACATACCTTGCTCGAGCTTTCCTTAGATTACTACAATGTCCCAATACTTCTAGCAATATCAATCTATAGGAAGATAGAAAAAACCGGATAATAATTAGAAGAATTATCATGACATACATCTCTTGGGAATTTTGTCAAACACCTATTATGCAAAATCGACTACAAAGCTCTACAATGATAATCCCTTCCTCCCTCAACCAATTTCAACAAGAAACTACCCAAAATAGTTCAGCAACCACACATACTACCACCTAATGTCACATGCATGGCCTATCTCCAACTCCATAACCTAATTAAACCCATAGAAACAGGATGGTCTAGTGATGGTCTTACCTGGTTAGATGATGGTCTAGTGAATGATTCCCCTGAATCTTCAAGATTGGGGCAGGGATTGATGATAAATGCACTTGGGGATCCTTCCTCTCTCTCTAAAGCACTCTCCTCTCTCTAAAATATGTGTTTAACCCGGCCAAAATAACCTCAAAGTCATTTTATAAGAAACGGGGTCAGGTTATAAAAATAAAAAATGGACCCTCCGAACTCCACTCTGCGGTCGCAGAGTGGACCGCAAAACAGATATGCAGTCCGCATAACGGACCGCAAAATCGACCTCCAAAAACTGGGTTGCTCCGAACAAGTCTACGGCCAAGTCTGCAGTCCGCAGACTAGTTATGCGGCTGCAGAATCACCCAACGAAATTCTTCATACAAAATCTGCGATGAAAGTGCGGACCGTGAAATGATTATGCGATCGCATAATGGACCGCACAATGATCTTCAAAAATCCAACTATTTTTCTTCTCAACTATGCGATGGGTATGTGGCCCGCAGAATGGATCTGCAGTCACAAACTGACTGCATAATTGCCTCCTTCAGCAAAATATTCCACCAACTCCTCGATGCATCCTTCAACCCAAAAGGTCTGTACCGCGGTGAGCATTATCTACTACCTCCGAACACTTTAGCCTACCTCGGCACCACAAAACCTTAAATTACTTGCTGGAAATTTACGGGGCCTTACAATCATGACTGAGAGTAGGTCTGCAAATAAGGCAAATAGCTCAAAATAACAAGAATAGCCCTATCATGTCTCAAACAAATAAGCACAAAGCTTAGACATGATTTCTAACATGAATCATAGCTCAAATAATCCAAGTAGAGAAAACATGGATATAACAAGGCATATAATAACCTAAGGTCTGTCTGATCCATTAATAACCTCGGTGCACACACATACACCTGTCACCTAGCACGTGCGTCATCCCTAACATATCTCAAACACCATGGACAATGGAGAAAATTGCCCTCAAATAAAGTTTAGACATGTTACTTACCTTAAAGAGCGTGAATCAATACACCAAAAAGCCCTTCCTGCGTGAATTGACCTCCAAATGGCTCGAAACTAGTAAAAATAACTTAATAACATCAAATAATGTCGTAGGTAACAACCCTAGACAATAAATCTTCGATATTTATCAAAAATAAAAAAGTCAACCTGGGGTCACCTCCTGGAACCCGACAAAAATTAAAAATTCTGAATACCTATTAGAATACGAGTCCAACCATACCAATTCCATCCAAATCCGACTCCGAATCGAGGTTCAAATCTTCAAATTTCATATTGAAAAGTTTTTACCAAAATCCCTAATTTCTTCACTTAAATTCACCAATCAAATACTAAAAACAAGGTTGGAATCATAAATAATAACCAAATTCGAGTCAAAACACTCACCCCCAATCCATATCGTGAGAATCCCCTCCAAAATCCCCCAAATTCGAGCTCTAGATCTAAAGAAAGTGTTAAAATAACTCAAACCCTCGAATTAGAATTCTTAAGTAGCTGCCAGGCATACCCTTCACAAACGCGGCACATGCCTCGCGTTCGCGATGTACAAAATGATGACTGCCTCCAAATACCCTTCGCGTTTGCTTTCATACTTCGCCAACGTGATGAAGAACTCACCTAACCCTACGCAAACGTGGTCAGGATCTCGCGAATGCATAGGCCAAATGCTCCCAGCTTCCAGCTGCTTCGTGAATGTGGTGCCCAACCCCGAACGAGATGAAGGGAGACTGCCCAGCATTCACCAATCCTCCGTGAACGCGACTTCCTTGTCGCGATCGCGATGAAGAAAACCAGACACAAGAAATTCAGCAGTCCAAAACAAAGGAAAATGGTTTGAAACCCATCCGAAATACACCTGAAGCCCCCAGGACCCCGTCCAATCATATCAACCAACCCAAAACATAACACAAACCTACTCGAGACCTTAAATCACATAAAATAATATCACAACCATGAATCACACCTCTATTCAAGCATAAGGAACTAATGAACTTTCAACTTTCAACTTCCAAAACTCATGCCGCACCACATCAAAACAACTCGGATTGACCTCAAATTTTGCATACAAGTCCTCAATGACACAACGGACCTATACCAACCCTCAGAACTACAATCTAAATCTGATATCATCAAAGTCAACTCCCAGTCAAACCTATGAACTTTTCAAACCTTTAGCTTTCCAACATTTGCCAATTCAAGCCAAAACAATCTAGGAACTTCCAAATCAAAATTCGGGCATACGCCTAAGTCCAAAATCACCATACAAAACTATTGGAGCTATCAAAATATCATTCTGGGATCGTCTACATAAAAGTCAAACTCCGGTCAACTCTTACGACTTAAGCCTCCAACCAAGGGACTACGTGTCTTAATTCAATTCAAAACTCCCCCCAAACCAACCATCCTCGCAAATCATATAACGATAAATACACATATGTAAATCATCAAATATGGAAAGCAGGGTTAAAATACTCAAAACAACCGGCTAGGTTGTTACAATATAAGAACAAACGAAGAATTTATAAGACAATAGGAACAGAGGATAAATTTTATCCCTTTAGGATAATTTATGAATAGACTTGAATATATAAAAGAAATTAAAGATATAAACAAAAAGAGTAGATAGGTAGAATCTGAACTTAGAGAAGCGCAAAAGAATTTAGAATTTCACTCAAAACTATTAAATAGTGGAAAATACTATGGAGATAGTTATAGGCTAGTGCTAAGGACATACGAATTACAATATTATTTAAAGAGAGAACTAGATGTAGAATTAGCTTTATTGCAGGAAAAAGTAAATATACATTGGGAATAATAAAATTATAGATTCACAAGAATTCAAGCGAAGTGTAAGAATTGAAATAGAGTTCGCTAAATATAATTAGAAGAATTAAACAGACGAATAAAATATTTAAAAACAACATTGGTGTCAACAAGGACAATAGAATTAACAGTACAAAAAAAAAGAAATAAGAAAACTAGAAACAATTTTAACAACATAGAAGACTTAAAGAAACTAGAATATTAGATCTTAGAATTACAGCAGAAAAAAAAAAATAAACCATTAAAAGAAAATTCAATAATAAAGTGTGATTTCGGTTAAGGAGAACATATACTGCTTAGTGAAGATAAACAATATAATACTCTAATAGATTTGATAATTAGTTTTGGAGAAAAATTCCAAGTTTATACTAAAGCTTTAGAAAATATAAGAGAAGACTCGGAAAAACACAAGAGAAACAAAGAAAAATATTATAAAAAATAGAAAATAATCTAGATTTATCAAAGAACAAAATAACGAGCTAGAAAAAAAATATAACTTTTAAATAATAAATTTAACTTTGAAAAAATACCAACTAAAATAGAAATAGAAAAATCAATTAGAACTATTTCAGATAAACCCAAAGAAACAGAAACAAAGATCACCGAATTAGTAGCTACTACTGGAAAACAAATAGAAATTTTAGAAAAAGATATTAAAAATTTAGTAGAAATTTTAGAAAATATTAGAGACATCGCTCTTTCATGATCTCACGACGCAAATTCCCTATCAAGGGGTCGTGATGGAGCTTAACACCACATACTAGGGAAGCCAACACTTAGCAGAAATAAAAGAACAAAACTAGGCATGAGACAACATGATAACATAAAAAAAGATAAAGCTCAGTAATATAAGAAGACCAAAATCAACAACAGTCTAAATCCTCCCAAAATTGGTGTCGCTAAGTACATGGGCATCTATAGAATACTAAATACAATGTCTGGAATAAATAATACAATATTTGAAGTAATAAATAGCAGCAGAACTATAAGACATGTGACCCCAAGGCATGTGAATGAGAGTGCAGCACTACCTCGAGTCTCCACTGTAATGACCCGACCGGTCATTTTGAGTACTAGCTTCTTTTTCTGTGTTTCGAGACTTCTCATACCTTTATTTGATGATTTATAACTTGCGTGTGTAGTCGGTGTCGTTTTTCGAAAAGTTTATGTGTGAAAATTTAAAGGCAATGTGATTTTGGCTTTGAAAATGATTAGAGTTGACTACGGTCAACGTTTTTGGTAAATGACCTCGAATCGGTATTTTGACGATTCCGGTAGGTTCGTACGATATTTTTGGATTTGTATGTGTCACGACCCAAATTTTTACTTAGTCGTGATGGTACCTAACCCAACCCGCTAGGTAAGCCAAACAACAGTTACACAATTCTAATGAAGATCATAAATAATCAATCAATGAAATAGGTAAACTTTCCATATAATATCCCAAGGATTGGCAGTGCAAGTAATGAGCCACTAAGATTTAGATTTATAAAGCTGGTACAAAATAAATACAATATATGTTTGGAATATACATAAACAGAGTACGAATCCAAAGCTACCAAGGACAAGTGGTAGCTATATCCGGAAAAAAGGTACATCTTCAATGCCAACTTCCGTCTTTCACAGCATATCAACTCCAAGATCTGCACGAAAGGTGTAGAAGTATAGTATGAGTACAACCGACCCCATGTACTCAGCAAGTATTATAACTAACCTCGGTGAGGTAATAGTGGTAAGAATTATTAATGAACTTCCTAATAACATGTTCAATTCCTGAATTTTACAAGTACACAACAATGGTGCCATCTAATCATATAACACAGATAAAATCACATCTGTGCACAAAGAGGTAATGTGCTAAGTCCTAAATCAGTTAACAATCCATCATATAGAGAAGATATGTGTTAAATATTATTAAATCATCAAAACTTGCATATAGAGAAAATATGAGTTAAGTATCAAATAATCGTTCCACGGTTGCATATAGAAAATATATGCGTGAAATAGCAAGTATTCGTTCAACAAATGCATATAGAGAAGATATGCACAATTAAATAAGTCAAGTCATACGGATTCACATATAGGGTAGATATGTACCATGCTTATCTCATCAAGTAAGGTAGCATATAGAAAATATATGCATAAAGGCATGTATACATTCCGGAGCTAGCATATAGAGAAGATATACATAAAAATCATGTATGCATCCAAGGAGTTAGCAAATAGAGAAGAGATGCAAAGTCCAACCAATGATCAACTTTTACCAAAATCCACTATCGGTTTCTCACAACCTGCGTATACACCATCAAGAGAGAAACATGAGAGGGTGACCCTAGAGGGATGGATCCTTGTTCACGTGCTACATAGATAACTCACGAGCTGCACTGAAAACTCACGTGCCAATAATAACAACCGTACGAAAAGCTCACGTGCTATCATATCTCAGATCCGCACAGACAACTCATGTGCTATCAGTACAGTCCATATCACAGAGAAAGCATATATCCAAGAATACATGTACATGAATAATGGATATCAAATTACATACTCATGGACATATATAAGTGACATGCTAAAGTGTATTCCTGTGCATAGTGTACTACCATAGCTCAAATTAGGCAATTTCATCACAAAAATAGCAGTTATCAAGTTCAATCAGGGGATTAACATATATGTAACCTCCAACATGATCCAATTATCTCACAAAGGGGGTACAAATATAAGAAACATAATAGTATAAGGCTTAGCAATCAATTTAAGGTATATCATAGCCTAAGCACTACCCCGAGCATAGATAATACCTAGTGCACGCATATGGGCTCAACCCCTCACATGTGTGCCACCCATAGCACGTAGCAATCATTAATAACTCAGGCAACTAGTGCCTCAACCAAGTTTATATAAGATACTTACCTCATGCAATACAAATTGATACCCTCAAATTGCCATCTCGCACGAATCGACCTCCGAACGACTCGAATCTAGCCAAAAATAACTTAATAACATTAAATAATGCCATAGGAATCAAACCCAAATGATAAAGGTCGAATCTTTAACCAAATACTCAAAGTGAACCAAAAAGTAAGCCTGGGACCGCACCCCGGAACCCAACAAAACTCACAAATTCAGACAATCAATTGGCATACAAGTCCAACCATACGCGAACGCGATGGCCATCTGGTCTCACCTCTTCGCGAACGTGCTAGCTTGTTGCCCAACCTTTTCCAACACTCCGCGAATGTGGTCTCCAAAACGAAAATGCAATTCACAAATTCATGCCTGCCACATTTCCACTCTACGAACGTTGAAGCTTAACCGCGAATGCGATGCTCAACGGATACACTAGAAAAATCAGCAATGCAACACAGCAAAAAATGATTCAAAATCATCCCGAATCACACCCGAGCCACACGAGACCCCATCCAGTCATGCCAAATAGTCCCAAAATATAACTACCTACTCGAGGCCTCAAATTACACAAAATAACATCAAAACTACAAATCGTAACTCAATTCAAGCTTAATGACTATTCCAAATTTCCAAATTACAAACTTACGTCGAACACATCTAAACAACTTGAAATGACCCCAAATTTTGCACACGAGTCATAAATTACCAACCTATTAAAAGGCTCAGAATACCAAACGGATATCATTAACCACAAAGTCAACTACGGGTCACACCTATAAACTCCATACCTTCTAACTTCCAACTTTTGATAATTAGCCTCAAAATCATCTAGGAATGTTGGCACTCAAATCTGGACATACGCCCAAGTCCAAAATTATAATCTGGACCTAACGGAACCATCAAAACCCTTATCTGAGGTCAAATATACAAAATTCAAACTTGGTCAATACTTCCAAGCTAGGAACTAAGTGTTCCAAATCACACAGAAAATCTTTTCGGAACCAAACCAACCATGCACTCAATTCATAATACATCATATGAAGTTACTCAAGAACTCAACCTCCGAACGGAAATGCTAGTTTTCAAAATGACTAGTTGGGTCATTACAATATGCATATTTAGTTGGGGTTCCAGGTGACCCGCGGCCATTTTGATGCATCTATGTGAAAAGTTGGAAAACTAAGTTTTGAAGTTAGAATCTTGAGTTTTGATAATCGATTCTTGATGTTTGATGTTATTTTAATAATTTGAGATAGGAAAGGTTTTATGATATTATTACACTTGTGTGAATGTTCGGATTGAAGCCCAAGGGGCTCAGGTGAGTTTTCGGATGTGTTTTGGATCATTTTGGAATAGTTGAGTATCAACTGGTGCCATTTCGACGCATCTATGTGAAAAGTTGGAAAAATAAGTTTTGAAGTTAGAATCTTGAGTTTTGATAATCGATTCTTGATGTTTGATGTTATTTTAATAATTTGAGATAGCGAGCGGGGTGTTATGATGTTATTACACTTGTGTGAATATTCGGATTGAAGTCCAAGGGGCTCAGGTGAGTTTCGGATATGTTTTGGATGATTTTGGAATAGCTGAGTATCAACTGGTGTTGAGAGTCTACAGATCTTGCATTTGCGAGGTCGTGCTCGCAAATGCTACCATCGCTTTTGAGAATGATGTATCGCATTAGCGAAGATGGGCTGGGGGATGACACTTCGCATTTGCGATATTTGTATCGCAATTGCGGGTAGGGAGGGCTCCACATTTGTGATGAGCCTGTCGCTTTTATGACACTATGGAATTTGGGGAAGCTTTGCATTTGTGAAGCATTGTTCACATTTGCGGACAGCCCAGGGTTCGCAATTACGAGTATATCATCGCTTTTGCTATATTAGAGCGCTCAGAAGTTGTTCGCTTTTGCGAACGTCGTAATTGTGAATAGTTGTTTGCTTTTGTGAACGTTGTAGTTGTGAACCAGAGTTCGTAATTATGACATCCGCAGCTGGAAAAAATGTGAGGATTCCGAAACTTAGCTCATTTTACACCATTTGTGAATCCTAGACTCCATAGAGGCAATATTTGGAGAGCAATTTCTTCCCAACTTTATTGGTTAGTAACTTTAACTTTTTTTCAATCAATTTCAATTATCTTTTCATGAAATTCATCGTCAAATCTATGAATTTTAAGGTATAAATAAGGGTTTTGGGTAGAATTTAGATATTTTGTAAAATTGTGATTTAGACCTCAAATTGAGGTCTGATTTCGAAACAAATTACATAATCAGGCTCGGAGTTGAATGGGTAGTCGTAATTTGGTATTAATTTCGAATTTCGACCACATGGGTTTGGGTTGACTTTTGTTGACTTTTTTAATTATGCTAATGATTGAACCTTTTTTATTCGAGGGTTTTTTCTAAAGCTTGTTTTGAATTGTTTGAATGATAATTGACTAGATTCGAGTGATTTGGAGCCTAGTTCTAAAGGAAAAGTCATGTTGGATTATTGATTATGTTCCAAAAAGAGGTAAGTGTCTTGCCTAGCATTGTTGAGGGAAGTTTTTCTACTAAAGGATATTGTTTGCTACATGCGGGAGTGACGCATATACGAGGTGACGAGCGTATATGCATGTGCCAGGGTTTCCATGCTCGGGAGGGTGGGGGATTATATGATTCTTTATACCTTATTGAACTTGGTTTATCCCTTGACTTATGCTATATTTAATTCTACGATTAATGGATCTAATTATCTGTGTTAGAAATCATGTTAGAACGTATGACATCCTAAAAGGATTTAATATGTTATTTTTAAGACTGTTTACATATTTAATTTGACCGTAGCATCATCAACACCCATCTATACCAGTTATTGTCATGCTACTTGAGCTTCTTTATCCGTACTTAGAGATGATGATTGGGGTCGTAGGGCAATGTTTGGCATGATGGGTATTTCTGTACGGTTGATATGATGTTGGCACGATGAGTATTGCCGTGTAATTTGCAATAAGATTGGTCTGTTGGTTGTTACCGTGTGAAAAGAATGAGAGTTGGCTTTTCTTGTTACGATTACTCGTTCGTTAAACACTTACATGTCCTTTACTTTGGTTTTATTAATGTTTGCTATTTTGTATGTTACTTTCACTCTTGTGCTCCATTTGTAGTTGCCTCTGTGTTTCCTATTTGGCTTGTTATTGTTATATCTATGCTCCTACCTTCTCTGTTACTGTGACTCCTACGCTTTTACTTGATTTACTTCTGCTACATGACCTTACCGGATCCATGCCTTTACTTGTTATTAGCCCTTACATGTTACATGCCTCTATTTGTTACGTGATTTACTTATTAGATGCCTTAACTTGTTATATGCCTTCACTTATTACATGCTTTCACTTATTACATGCTTTCACTTATTACATGCCTTCACTTCCTATATGCCTTTACTTGTTATATGCCTCTACTTGTTACATGATTTCACTTATTAAATACCTCTACTTGATACATGTTTTTATTTGTCGTATATCTTTACTCGTTTTATGTTCTACACTTCTTTGCTTAGCCGGATTAAGTGACTTTTAGATTAGTTGTATGTTTATGCTTTGTGGAAGCCTTGTCATTACATGAGAGAGACTAGCTATGTGGTACTAGGTTGCCCATCTTACCTTGCCTGAGTTTGTATTTCCTTGTTGAATTCCACGTGTTAATTTTCTTGGTGTTACGTTGTGAATTTTCCCATGCTTGTTTGTTCTTGAATAGTTTTCATATGAACTTATATTATTATATATGTAGATCGGGTTTCACGCCGCAACAGTATATATATGTATGGATCGGGTTGCACGCTGCAACAAAACAAAATTGTGGTTATTCTTGGTTGTTACATTCTGTCACTGTGTTGTGTTGTAAGATTATATTCGATGATATTTTAGGGCCCTCTGTCATTTATATTCTTATTTCGTTTATTATGTGGCTATTCATTTATCTATCTTGTATTGCTTTTTCTGCTTACCATCTGCACATGTAAAAATAATAAGTGAGTACCTTTTAACTTAAAACCTCGTCACTACTTCACTGAGGTTAGTCAATATACTTACTGAGTGCATGGGGTCTATTGTACTCGTTAGGGGTAGACATAAAATCCGAAAAACCAAATTCCGAACCGAACCGAATTAATTTGATATTTCGGTATACCGAAATACCGAAATAGTTTAGTCCAAGCCCAACTTTATTTTTATTTTTTAGCCCAATAACCTTAAACCCCAAAAGTACAAATTCAATATGAATTTCCAGAGCTCAATCAAGGTATACACTTCGAATATTTCAAAGTCAATAGAATCTGTAGTTCTCACGTTGTCACCTAATTGTCTGCTCATTGCAAAGGCCCAATGGTCAATCTTTCCATATACAAACGATTGACGTTTAAACAAGTTTTTGGTGGTTATTTTTCTTCACGAACAGAAGGAACTATAGTCAAAATTTGGTTGTTTTTCTAGGGACTAATTCTAAAAATACGACTCGCTGTTTTATGGTATGCTAATTGTTTTTTTTTGACATTCCAAAACTTCTTAAGTCTTAATATTCCATTATGTCGTCGAACACATGCTTTGATAAGACCAAATTGATGGAGTCCTTATTGCATGTAATGACTACTATTTGTAATTTTGAAATATTCCATCTATTGGAAGAATTTCAAAAAGAGTATTATTAGGATTATTCATATTGTTGTTAGCAAATCGTTTTATATTTGCCTTTGATTTTAATGGAGTTCCAACGTGAACTTAGTGAATTGTTAATGTCAAAATATATCAGGAAAAATGTTAAAATTTATCCTTTTACTTTTGATTATGGTTCAGAATGATCCTCTATTATCTTTCAGCTGGGAGCTCTAGACAGTGAAGATTTGGCTTAAACTGAAACCGTACCGAACCAAAATAAGAAATATCGAATCGTACCGAAATACTTTGGTACGGTATTTGGTATACACAATTGATAAACCGAATACCGAAATACCTAACCGAAATTCTTAAATACCGAACCGAAATACCGAATGCCCACCCCTAGTACTCATACTATACTTATGCACATTGCATGCATATCTCGTAGCCAAGTTGCTGTGGAAGATGAAGCCTTGCATTGAAGACGTACCAACGTTCTAGATTCAAGCTACCTCTTGTTTATGGTAGTTTAGGGCTTTATTTCTGTTTATGTAAACTTCTGACAGATATTGTATATATTCTTCATATTGCTTTTGTAAATCTAAATCATTTTAGCTCATGACATGTACTACCAGTACTTGGGATGTTGTATAGAATTCAGTTATTTTTATTATTGTTATTAATAATATTTCAATCGAAAACAACCTCTTTGCCTTTATAGGGTAGGGGTAAGGTTGTGTACACACTACCCTCCCCAAACCCCATGTATGGGATTAAGATGGATTTGTTGTTGTTATTAATAATCTTTCACTTGAATTACCTTATTCTATGTTTGGCTTAGCTAGAATTAGGGTTCGGAGCCATCACGACTAGGTAGATTTTGGGTCATGGCAAGCTGGTATCATAGCACTAGGTTTATAGATTCTATGTAGTCATGATCAAGTGTCTAGTAGAGTCTCACAGATCGGTATGATGATGTTTATACCTATCTTCGAGAAGCTTTAGGGCATTTTGGAAATTTCCCTTCATTATTTCCTTATCATGCGACCTTGTTCAGCTTGAAGCCTGCAACTATAATTTCTTCCTATTCGTCCACATGTGATGTTGAGCACCAAGTATCATTGTGCACCGATGGCTTGTGATGTTGTGGATGGGCTACGAAGGGTTGTAAATGCTTGATTATCGCTGTGATGTATTGTGTAGGCTTAGATACATATGTGTTGATAGATCTTTCGATTGATCATTTGTGGGATAAAGTGGATTCCTGTATCTAGTTGGCGAGTATGAACTCAAAAGGAATAATTGCATAGTGGTTGTGGTTGTAATATGGCCATATAGATATGTCGGTCGGAGGCTAGGCAGGTGGGTTATCTCCTATGAGAAGATTTGGAATGGTTATGACTAGTGCTATGTGAGCTTATAAGGAGATTTAGCTGAATGATAGCGCAAGGTCATGGCAAGTTAAAAAGGAAGGGTGTTGTGGGTTATCAAAGGATATGTTTTGTAGATTCGAGCTATGTGGGGGAGTTCATCGTCAACGATTAGGTCATATGTGCATGTGTTGCTATAGTTCCTGGCTCAGGATGTGCTTGTGGATTAGCTATGATTTGAGGAAGGTGTAATTGAGGATGATTTCGAGCAAGGGATCTGCTGGGTACATGTAATATGCTTTATGTGTATATGGAGATCTTGGAATGATTCAGGTTTCATATTTCTTGAGGATGGGGTGCGCAAGGAAAAGGAATCGTGTGGTTGCTTCTTTTGGATATACATGTGCTGGTGGCGCATAGGTTGTTCGGTGCGTGTTGGATGGGAGCAGAGTGGATGGCTAACGAGAAGGTTCTGATGAGTTAAAGATTCATATATTGTATTTAAGAATTTTCAAATTTGTGTATGGCTAGGGCTTGAGATCTATAGAGGATGGTGTTTGGACATGCGATACTTCTATATCAATATTGACTTTACATGGCAGTATTAGAGAGATGCAAGAAACAACTTCAGATTCAAAGAAGGTCCATTTAGAGCGAGCATTTCAGAGTGAGTTACTTTTAGGTTTGGCAGTCTGCGTGACTCGGTTGGGTTAGAGGGAAATCAGTTCGGATGATTTGACTATGTGTAAATGGGTTCTGAGAGCTCGTGATAGTTTTGACCATGGCTTAAGGTTGATGTTTTCTATGAGTATAGAAGGTGTGTTTCTTGTGGTGATGTCCTCCTAGATTGAGTTAAATGGAAGGTTCTTTGTTGATGAGGTGTTTATCCCACCTGTGATTCGGAGTTGATTATAAGATTTTGTATCTTCACAAGTTAGCATGATAGTTGCAGTGCACCATGTGGAATTGAAAATTGCAAGTACAAGGTTGCAATTTAGTTTCGAAAGGGAAGGTCATGAGTCTAGAAGGCATGGACGATTTTAGATGCTTAAGAAAATGCTGGTACTATTTGGTATCGCCTGAGAAGGTTGTGCATTTTTGGAAACGCATTGTATTTTGACTTGCGGATGCTTGACTAGTATTATAGTGATCGCCCTGATCGCCTAATTTTGGGTTGCTGAGGTTCAGGTTTTTCTTTGTGGCACATATGGGAGTATTTTTCGTGAGATAATTGTGTACAAGTGATGTGTCAGTCATTAGGAGTTGGGATTAGATATGGAGATTCCGGTATTCTTGAGGTTTAGAGACTGGATATTTTCATAGGCAAACTATTCCTAGGTTGCATACTTTGAGGATATGTTAAGAATGGGATAGATGATGGTATGTGTTATGGATAGGTCGCTATGGGCTTTTGGAATGTTATTTACCTGTTTGAGGATGATCAGAATTGGTTTGGGGGCTATTTTAGGCCTAATGAGAATGCGTATTATATATCCGATTGGGTTTGCTTACTTTTGAGAAACTGTTACCTTAGGTATATCATCACACATAATGGATATTATTCGTTCCCTGGTCTATGTTATGTGTTTCTCTCTTATGCTATGATGGATTATGAGGCTACTTAATTATTCGCTCGGATGTTGTAATCATGTTTATGTCTTATGGCGATATATGGGCGAGATGGATCTTGTGACGTTGATTTGCTTATTTCACCTTAGTTGTGCTTGCCCTTTTCCACATTGTATTATGCCTATTCATCTCCCTATAGTTATATTTGTGCACTTTATAGTGCTTGATGTTGATACACATGTGCTTAGTGAACACGAGCATTATGGCTCGATGGGCATCCCGATGTGGACGGATATGTTTGGGATCGAGTTGCGCACTGCAACGGAGTTATGTGGGATACCCTTCTTTGTGTTTATTTTGTATGTTTCGTTTTCCCTATATGGGATGAGTTCATGAAATTATGTTTTTTTTGTTATATCAGTGTCATTTGTTGGATAGTCTTCTTATCTTGTTTTCTTTCCATTTTTGGATATATCTAAGTTATTGCTTGCTTGGTGTATGGACTGCATTGTGTGAGGTTCCATGTGGCCCTTAGAGAGACATGCCAGTTGAACAGCATGAACCGGGTGAGACGAGGTTATTGGACCTAGAAATTTCGTAAACGGGTTGGGATAAGGCATGTTTGGAGGAAGAATGTGGCTAGTTAGTTTAGAATTTGACAATGGTCCTTGTCGGATGAGAGAACTCCACAACTTATTGATTTCTTGGGTGGTTATGAGTTTCTGCATGGTTCTTTCATCATTAGCGGTATTGCAGAAGTTCGAAACAAGGTGTTATTTGATATACGGTATATTATCGGTATCAGATTTGGTAATGAGCAGCTATTGTGGTCGGATGTTATTGCCGTGAGTACATGGGTTATGTGGTTCATTCTGTGATTTGATCTTAGCAGCGTATTAACGGCTTGATGCATCTTGTTGAGACTGACACAACGTATATATACAAGGATCGGATCTTATAGGGGGTTCCAGATGTTGGAATTTGGTTCCATGCTCTGCGGCCGAAGGTCGAAGGAAGAATCTTCAGTCGGGGTCGTGTTCATGGACTTATAAGGAACAAGGTGGCATAGGATCACTCATGGTTATGGGTATGATGAGTTCATTCAGCTAACTGACGGCTTTGGAACGACTCTTGGCACGTTCGAGGACGAACGTATGTTTAAGTGGGGGGATAATTTAATGACCCGACCGGTCGTTTTGAGTACTACCTTACTTTTAAGTGTTCTGAGACCTCTCATAGCTTTATTTGATGATCTATAACTAGCGTGCGTAGTCCATATCATTTTACGGAAAGTTTATGCGTGAAATTTTAAAGACAATATAATTTTTGGCTTTGAAAATGATTAGAGTTGGCCACGGTTAACGCTTTTGGTAAACGGCCTTATATCAGTGTTTTGGCATTTTCGGTAGGTTCGTATGATATTTTTTGATTTGTATGCATGTTTGGTCGGGGTCCGGATGATCCGAGGTCATTTCGGCGCATTATGTAAAAAGTTGGAAAAATGAGTTTTGAAGTTGAAAAACTTGAGTTTTGATGATCGATTCTTGATGTTATTTTAATGATTCGAGATAGTGAGCGAGTTTGTATGATGTTATTACACTTGTGTGAATATTTGGATTGGAGCCCGAGAGGCTCGTGTGAGTTTCGGATGTGATTTGGATGATTTTGGAATAGCTGAGTATCAGCTGGTGTTAAGAGTCTGCAGATCTCGCATTTGCAAGGTCCGGCTTGCAAATGAAACAATCGCCTTTGCAAGTGATGTATCGCATTTGCGAAGATGAGATTGGGGATGACACTTCGAATTTGCGATGTTTGTATCATATTTGCGGATAGGGATAACTCCACATTTGCGATGGGTCTGTCGCTTTTGTGACACTATGGACTTGGGGGCAGCTTCGCATTTGTGAAGCATTGTTCTCATTTGTGGACTGTCCAGGGTTCACAATTGCGAGTATTTCATCGCTTTTGCAATATCAGAGGGCTCAGAAGTTATTTGCAATTGCGACATCTATAGCTCGGTAAAATGTTGAGATTTCGGAACTTAGCTCATTTTACACCATTTCTGAACCATAGACTCCAGAAAGGCGATTTTAGGATAGAAATTTCTTCCCAAATTCATTGGTTAGTAACTTCAACTTTCTATCAAATCAATTTCAATTACGTTTTCATGAATTTCATTATCAAATCTATGAATTCCAAGGTAGAAATTAGGGGTCAAATTGAGATTTAGACCTCAAATTGAGGTCAAATTTCGAAACAAATTACATATTCGGGATCGGGGATGAATGAGTAATCGGGATTTGGTCTTAATTACGGATTTCGACCACGTGCGCCTGGTTGACTTTTGTTGATTGTTTCAATTATGCTAAATATTGAATCCTTTTTTCTTTCGACGGTAGTTTCTAAAGCTTGTTTTGAATTGTTTTAACGGCGATTGACTAGATTCGAGTGAATTGGAGGCTTGTTCTAAAGGAAAAGCAGTGATGGATTTTTGATTGTGTTTCGGAAAGAGCTAAGTGTCTGGCCTAACTTTGTTGAGGAAAGTTTTCCCAATAAATGATATTGTTTTCTATATTCAGGGGTGCGGCATATAGAAGGTGATGAGTATATATGTGTCACGACCCCAAATTTTCACCTTAGGATGTCATGATGGTACCTAGTCTCTAAAACTAGGTAATCCTAAAACACATTGAGAATTTAGCAGAAATAACAACTAAGATATAAATAAAACTGATAAAATATCACAATGAACCCAAAGTGGAACAACAATCATAAAATCCCCAAAATCGGTAAAATTGAGTCATAAGCTCTAAAGATAATACACTAGTAATCTCTAAATACAACAATGTTTGATATGAATACAAACAGTAGTAAAGGCAGCAGAAGAAGGTGACTGTGAGGCCTGCGAGTGTCAAGCGGGTATACCTTTAAGTTTCTGAAGCGTCTAAATCAGCTCACTCATGCCCGGCACGGGCTGAAGTACTTGGATCTGCACAAAAATGTGCAGAAGCGTAGCATGAGTACACCACAACGGTATCCAGTAAGTATCAAGCCTAACCTCGGTAGAGTAGTGACGAGGCTAGGTCATGACACCTATTAGACATAGAAACCTTAACAGAATATTATATAATCTAATAACAGAAAGCAAATAAATAAACAACAAAAAAATAGTTTCGTATGTGTTTTGGATGATTTGGGAATAACTGAGTATCAACTGGTGTTAAGAGTATGAAGATCTCGTATTTGCGAGGTCGTGCTTGCAAATGCAACCATCGCTTTTGCAAGTGATGCATCGCATTTGCGAAGATGAGATGGGGATGACACTTTGCATTTGCGATGTTTTGATCGCATTTGTGGATAGGGAGAGCTCCGTATTTGCGATGGGTCTGTCGCTTTTGCAACAATATGGACTTGGGGGCAGCTCGCATTTGCGAAGCATTGTTCGCATTTGCGGACTGCCCACTGGGCGGGGTTCGCAATTGCGAGTATTTCATCGCTTTTGCAATATCACAGGGCTTAGAAGTTATTCGCTTTTGCGAGTTCGCAATTGCAACATCTGCATCTGGGTAAAATATTGGGATTTCGGGACTTAGCTCATTTTACACCATTTATCTAACCCTAGACTCCATAGAGGTGATTTTTGGAAAGCAATTTCTTCCCAAATTCATTGGTTAATAACTTCAACTTTTTTTCAAAAGAATTTCAATTACGTTTTCATGAATTTAATCATAAAATCTTTGAATTTCAAGGTAGAAATTAGGGGTTTTGGTTAGAATTTAAGAATATTATAAAATTAAGATTTAGACATCACATTGAGGTCAAATTTCGAAACAAACTACATATTCGGGCTCGGGGATTAACGGGTAATCAGGAATTGGTCTAAATTTTGGATTTCGACCACGTGGGCCCGGGTTGAATTTTGTTGTCTTTTTCAATTATTCTAAATATTGAACCTTTTTCATTTGAAGGTAGTTTCTAAAGCTTGTTTTAAATTGTTTGAACGATGATTGACTAGATTCGAGTGATTTGGAGGCTTGTTCTAAAGGAAAAGCGGTGTTGGATTGTTGATTGTGTTCCAAAAAGAGCTAAGTGTCTTGCCTAACTTTGTTGAGGGAAGTTTTCCTACTAAATGATATTATTTTCTATATGCGGGGGTGATGCATATACGAGGTGATG
>AWOL01S0288632.1:11643-21888 GCA_000715115.1 Nicotiana otophora
AACTCGATCCCCCAATATGTTCATTTCAATCAATTTTGTTGTGGCGTGCAACCCGCTCCTCCAATATATTGATTTACCAATTCTTATAAAAGAAATTACCCCAATAAATGCAACAATTAATATAAAATTATATGACAACAAGCATACAATAATTATGATTTAATTATGAAACAAACAATGACAAATAACAATTTATTCTGAAAATCAAGGAGAACATAGGTAGTTTAATATTTAATATGCTAAATATCAAGTAACAATTAAAACACATAAATAAAATAAACCTGTAACAATTATTGAAAGAATTGAAGAATTAATATTTGACAAAGAATAGGAGAGAAACAATTATTATAACAATTAATTCGTGTCATAAAAAAATTTAAGATGTTTAAATATTTAAGCAACCTATTAAATTGACAAAGTATAGGCACTAGTCATTTTGCCTATACATCGTTGCACATGAAATTCACATAGTCAAATAATTCAGGGGTTCTATTCCCTCAAGTAAAGGTTAACCACAACACTTACCTCGCTTTATAATTTCAATAAATTACTCGATCACAACTGTTCCTTTTAAATTTGTCTCCAAAGGCTTCAAATCTATTCACAAATAATTCGATATGCTCAATACGAATCATAGGAATTAATTCCATGTGAATTTACTAATTTTTCGTATAAAATCCGAAATTCACTTTAAAAATTGACAGCGGGGCCCACGTCTCGAATCTCGAAAAAACTTATGAAATCCGAACACTCATTCCGATATGAGTCCAACCATACAAAAATTATCCAATTCCGATATCAAATGGATCTTCAAATCATAAATTTTTATTTTTGGAAAGTTTTACAAAAATTCTAATTTCTTCCACCTAAATCCAAAATAAATAATGAATATAGACATGGGTTTATGAAATATTATCACTTTTGGTTGTAGAATACTTACCCAATTTAAAGTTGTGAAAAATCGCTTTGGAATCGCAAAAATCCGAGACACAAAAGTCAAAAAATGAGTAAAAATGGCTAAAACCCGATTTTATGTGTTTTGTCCAGCATTTCCGCTTCTGCGGAAAATTGACCGCAGGTGCGATTACACCAGAAGGCCAAAAATTCAGATTTTTTCTTAAGTCCAAATTTTGATCCGTTAACCATCCGGAATCCACCCGAGCCCTCCGAGACCTCAACCAATTATACCAACAAGTTCTAAAACATCATATGAACTTATTCGAGACCTCAAATCACATCAAACAATGCTAAAATTACAATTCACACCTCGATTCGAACTTTGAGTTTTAAACTTTTCAATTTTCACAATCGGATTGTGGCCCCGATATCAAAAAGACAACTCCGTGGTCAAACTTTGAAATCTTTAGCCTTTAAATCGTCATAACTGTAGTGACCTCCAAATTAAATTTCGGGCATTCGCCCAAGTCCCAAATCGCAATACGGACCTATCGAAACTGTCAAAATATTGATCCGGGTCCGTTTACTTAAAATGTTGACCAAAGTCAACTCAGTTGAGTTTTAAGGCTCTATTTCACATTTTAATCTATTTTTCACATAAAAACTTTTCAGAAAATTATACGGAATGTGCACGCAAGACGAGAAATGATAAATAGTACTTTCGAGGTCTTAAAACACAAAATTACTTATTAAATTTAAAGATGACCTTTTGGGTCATCACAACAAGTTGAAGTCTCAAATGGAGAGATAAAGCAGATCCTGGAGAAGACGGTTAGTGCAAGTAGGAAAGATTCGGCTGTAAAGCTTGATGATGCTCTATGGGCATACCGGACTGCCTACAAAACTCCAATCGGAACATCCCTTTACAAGCTAGTTTATGGGAAGGCATGCTATTTACCGGTGGAACCTGAGCACAAGGTATATTGGGCGATAAAGAAGCCGAACTTTGATGCAGAATTAGTGGGTAGAAAGCGGGTGATGCAATTGAACGAGCTTGATGAGTTTCTCTTGCATGCGTATGAAAATGCCAAGTTATATAAAGAAAAGACCAAGCACTGGCATGGTAAGCATATCCACCATCGCGAGTTCGAACCGGTCCAATTAGTTCTCTTGTTCAATTCGAGGTTAAGACTCTTTCCAGGGAAGCTTAAATCGAGATGGTCAGGCCCGTTTGAGGTAGTGAGAGTCACTCCACATGGTGTAATTGAGTTGCGCGTCTTAGGTGGCAAGAGAACGTTCTTAGTGAACGGACAAAGAGTAAAACACTATTATGGAGGTGACTTTGACCGTCATAAGTCGAAGGTGTTACTTGCCAATGGTTAGACGAGATTCTGTGTCGTGCCACGACATTAAATCAGGCTCTTGTTGGGAGAAAACCCATCTTTACTGTTTTCTTTTATTTTTATTTTTTATCTTATTATTGATGTAGTGTTTGTTTTTGTTTTGCAAGATTATAAGCATAGGAGGCAAAGCCATTGAAAGTGTGCAAAAGCGAGTTAGATGGTGAGAACTAAGTGTGGGGTGCCGCTATTGCTTCGGCCTTTGGCCTTTGAGGGAGTTTCTTATCCATCTTCGTTATTGTTTTGCTTTATTTGTGCATTGAGTACACTACACTCTTTTAAGTGTGGGGTGGGAGAATTCGCTAGATAATTAGTAGTAGGATGTTAGAAAAATGTTAACTTCTTATTTTTGTTTTGTAGTTGTGTAGTGTTTTAGTATTTTAGTAGCTATGAAAAAAATTGAACAACAAAAGTCAAAAAATTGGACTTTTCCCGACGATGGATCTCCTGGACAGTTNTTTTTAGTATTTTAGTAGCTATGAAAAAACTTGAACAACAAAAGTCAAAAAATTGGACTTTTTCCGACGATGGATCTCCTGGATAGTTTTCTTGAGGGATTTAAGTCTAAGGAAAAAGGACAAAAAGATCTTCTTTGTATGTAGTGTAGTAATTCCCCTTTGGTTTTTCTTTGTGCCGCGGTTATTTTCCAACGGTTTTGTTTGAACCGGGTGTAGTTAGTTTTATTTTTTTAGGAGTAGGAGCCATTGTGAGATGAATTGAATTGAAGCAATATCTCTTGACTTTGTTATGCTTTGAGAATAGTGAGTACTTTGGTTGTGATGCTTAGGCTCAGTTTTTGACTCTTGTATAAGGACCTTAAATTTTAAGAACTTAAATTTGTTTAACTGCTTTGACTAGAGTGTCTTGATGAGTCCGATCCTAGGTGAGTTATGTGCCATGTGTGTGTGAGGTTTGTGTGTTATTCTGTACATTGCATTTGATGTCTAGAACTTGCCCCATGTGTTTGCAAGGTGAAATAGTAGTTTTGTTCAGTCTTAGAAGTGATAAAAGAGTTTCCTTGTTGAGCCAGATATATATAGTTTACCCGCCTAATTGTTATGTATCGTAGTTAACCCGTTTGAGCTTGTAATCCTATTTCTTTGGCAATCACATTACAAACCTTACCCATTTATTTGAATTAACCATCTATTTGAACCTTGTAACCTCTTATGAGCACTTCCATTTTAATGAACTTTGCAAAAGTTAAAGTGGGGGTGGTTGCTTTGGATTTTGAGTGGAACTAATGAAATAAGGAGAAAGGTGCACTGTTTTGAAAAAGTAAGAGCCACGTGAATTGAAAAACAAAGAAAAGAAAATATAGTTATATTGCTGTGAAAAATATTCCTTGATAGTGGTGACTCTTGATATAATTGTGCTTAAAAGAAGTATGGAGTAATATACATTGATGTGATGGTGGAATTTGGTTTGACATAAGTATGCGGTTTGGATGTTAAAGTATATGTATTAAAGTGCTTAGGAAGGTGTAGTCACTCTTATATCCAAATGTATCCTACCCGATCCGCAACCTACATTACAACCAATTAAAGTCATACTTGATCCTAGACTGAATGGGCTCGATTAGTAGATTAGTACACTACATGCAAGCCTATGGTGCATCTTTTGTGGCATATGAATGTTATTTATGAGAGTGAGTGCATTCATCCTATCTTGAGTTCCTAATTGTTCTTAAATTTTAATATGTGTGGAACTACTCTCTTTTGTTGTGTGAGGGTACTTGATTCATGAAGGAAAGGTAATAATGTCATTGACCTCTATGTTAGAGTAAGTGAGTTAGTGGTGAATAATGCATGGTAGTTGTGAGTCAAATCTTGAGGTGAAGATGTTACACCCTTGTGCTTAGTCTATTTTAAAAATTCTTGGTGTGATGAGTTAGGAGAATTGTTTAAAAAGGTCGTGTCTATATAAAGTGTAGTTTGGTTATTTCATCTCGGCTTTTTCCCTCATATAAATAGTCATTAAACACCAATTTTAGAGGAGTTTTTGCGACCGGAGGCAAGAACATCATGTGGAACAACTTTTGGAGGAGACAATTATCGAGTTCTTAACCTAGGCTCGTGAGACTATGTAACCTAGGCTCTGATACCAATCTGTCAAGACCCAGACTAACCCCTGTCGTGATGGCACCTATCGTGGAACTAGGCAAGCTAACTCATTTCCAAAATAAACCGATATTTTCATTTCAAAGATAATTTCAATGCTATTTAACATAAAAACCTTCGTCAAGGAGTTCAAATCAAAACAAAAATGCAGAAAAGAAAAGCCCGACATCAGGGTGTCAATAGTCATGAGCATCTACTACAATCTGTCTAACAATATCAAGTCTAACTTAGCCTGGAAAATAGCTAAATACAATAAAGGAAAATAAGAGGGAGAAGAGTAGGGCTGCGATCGCCAGGCAGCTACCTTGCTATCCCCGGGAAATCTCTGCAACCGGAATAGTCAACAGCCACTACCGTGTCTAAAAATGCCTGAATCTGCACACAAGATGCATGGAGAAATTTGAGTACGCCAACTCAGTAAGTAACAACAATAAATAAATACTGAGCAGTAGTGAAGAGAAATAAGCATGTAAAGTTCATATCATGAAACCCAGCAAAATACAACACGCAAAATCAATGTTTGATTCAAATCATCTCGTTTAAACCCAATTCTAGTAAAATCATTTAAAGATATTTTTCAATATTTTTTAAATAGAGGCTCAATGCAAAGGTGATAAAAAATAATGAAATCATAAAAAGCCCCTCGGGCAAACCTCACAGTCACTCGTGCCACTTGGGCATACATCACAATCACTCTTGCCACTCGGGCATACCTCACAATCACTCATGCCTCCCGGTCACTCAATACTCGGCACTCGCACTCAGTAGGTATCTGCGCTCTCTGGGGGTGTGTACAGACTCCGGAGGGGCTCCTTCATCCCAAGCACTATATAAAGCCAAATCATGGCATAAATCACTTAGGCCCTTGGCCTATATCAAACATGTTGCGGCGTGCAGCCCGATCCCATCATTATCCGAACATGCTGCGGCATGTATCCCGATCCCATAATTATCTGAACATGCTGTGGCGTGTAGCCCAATCCCATATTTATCCTCACAAATCAGGCCCACGGCCTCACTCAGTCATAAACCTCTCAAGCCACTCGGGCATTTCAGTAAAAATAGGGCATTCAACTCAAAACAACATTTATATACATCAAAATAAAGTAATAAAACTGAGTTCTGCAGTAAACAATTATAACCATGACTGAGTATAAATTTTCAATCGAAAACAGTGAGAGGATAGTAAGAAAAGGCCCCTAAGGGTCCAAACAGCACTGGCACAAGGCCCAAACATGGCATCCAACCCAATTTACAGAAACGCTTTCTAAAACATATAAGTATCATATAATTCCAAACAAATATGCAACTTTACAGTTGCTACGGGACAGAACAAGTCACAATCTCCAACAGTGCACGTCCACACACCCGTCATCTAGCATGTGCATCACCTCAAAATAGTAGAATGATACGAAATCCAAGGTTTCATACCCTCAGGACTAGATTTACAATCGTTACTTACCTCAAACCAGTCAAATCTCTACCCCAAAATGCTCTTTCCTCTCGACTCGGCCTCCAAATGCTCCAAATCTATTCACAATCAGAAAAAGACCATCAATATATGCTAATGGAATGAATTCTACAAGAAAAACTATCAAATTAGCCCAAAACCCGAAATCGGCTCAAACCCGGCCCCCGGGCCCACATCTCAAAATCTGATAAAATTTATAAAACTGGGAAACCCATTCACTCACGAGTCCAACCATACCAAATTTGTCAAAATCCAACTTCGAATCGGCATTCAACTCTCAAAGCCTATTTTATGAAGTTTCTACTATTTTCCCCAATTTTCCAACCCCAAAGTACTAATCAAATAATGCAATCAGTGATATATTCATGTACATTAACCAAATCCAAGTTAGAATCACTTACCCCGATGAATTTCTTGAAAAAACCCTCAAACAATCACCACAAACCGAGCTTCCTAGGTCCAAAATGTGAAATAATGCTCTAAACCCCGTTTATATAGTGCACTCTCTGATCTCTACTATGCTGACCGCGAACATCCATGCGCGGCCGCGAATATCCAAGCCGTACCGCGACGTTAAATCATGCGCTTGTTGGGAGGCAACCCATCTTTACTATTTTCTTTTTTTGTTTATTTTTTATCTTATTATTGTTGTAGTGTTTGTTTTTGTTTTGCAGGATTATAAGCATAGGATGCAAAGCCATTGGAAGTGTGCAAAAGCGATTAGATGGTGAGTACCCCGTGAGTCGCTATTGCTTCAGCATTTGGCCTTTCAGGGAGTTTCTTGTCCACCCTCGTTATTATTTTGCTTTATTTGTGCATTGAGGACACTGCACTCTTTTAAGTGTGGGGTGGGAGAATTCTCTAGATTATTAGTAGTAGGATGTTAGAAAAATGTTAACTTCTTATTTTGGTTTTTGTAGTTGTGTAGTGTTTTAGTATTTTAGTAGCTATGAAAAAAATTGAAAAATAAAAATAGGAGAATTGAACTTTTTTCGACGATGGATCTCCTAGACAGTTTTCTTGAGGGATTTAAGTCTAAGGAAAAAGAACAAAACATTTTTCTTTGTATGCAGTGTAGTCATTCTCCCTTGGTTATTCTTTGTGCCGTGGTTCTTTTCCAAGGGTTTTGTTTGAACCGGGTGTAGTTAGTTTTATTTTTTAGGAGTAGGAGCCATTGTGAGATGAATTGAATTGAAGCAATATCTCTTAACTTTGTTATGCTTTGAGAATAGTGAGTACTTTGGTTGTGACGCTTAGCCTCAGTTTTTGACTCTTGTATAAGTACCTTAAATTGTATGATCTTAAATTTGCATTCTTGATAAATTAGTTGTTACTTGTTTGATTTGTGCAATATTAGATTAATAGAAAAACATCACTCTTAAATATCTTGGAAAATTAATTAATTTTAGTTTGCTTAGTTCACAATTGATCTAAGTCTCTGTGGGTTCGATATCGGACTTTCGAGTTACTTTATTACTTGTCGGCCACGTATACTTGCGTGTACTTGGGAAATCAACAAGTTTTTGGCGTCGTTGTCGGGGACTTATTTCTTGATTGTTTATCTAAGTTAAGCTTTTATTCATTATTTGTTCAAGTTAGTTTGCTTTTTTTGTGATAACGTAGGCTCTTCTCTTGAATGCGGAGGAGCAGAAGCGCAAACAATATCCTTCCTCTTGATCCTGAGATCGAACGAACACTTCATAGAGTAAGGTGGGAAGTTGAAGCTATAACTAGAACTGAAAGAGGGTCGGACATCGTAGTTCAACCACAACCAATAGAGATGGTAAGTAATGAAGGGCGTCCGGTGACAGAAGATGCAAGGCCCAATCTTTCTAATATGACTCAGGCAATTGTGAAGCCTGAGATCACGGGTCACTTTGAACTCAAACAGTACATGGTACAACTGATTCAGTCCAAAGGGCAATATGTGGGTCTATCTTATGAAGACCCGCAGAGGCACATTCAGAACTTCCTGAAAATTACAGACACTTACAATTATCCGAACATTTCCAAGGACTATGTCAGGCTGACATTGTTTCCCTTTTCACTGCTAGGGGAATCTAAGGAATGGTTGCAAAAGGAGTCCGTGAACTCAATCCACAATTAGGATGATCTAGCAAGGAAATTCTTAATCAAGTTTTTTCCCACAAAGAAGACAAAGTCGTTGAGGAGCCAAATTCTTGGGTTTCAACAATGAGATGACGAGACGCTTCGTCAAGCTTGGGAAAGATACAAGAAGCTACTCAGAGACTGCCCACATCATTGTCAGACTGATGAGGTGTTGGGTCACACTTTCATTGATGGGTTAGACGAGGCATCAAAGATAAATCTTGACTCAGCATGTTGGGGTAGTTGCATGGCAAGACCGTATAGTGAGATCCAAATCCTGCTAAACAATTTTACTGCTAATGATAATAATTGGCAAAGAGATAGGGAACCACGAAGAGCACTTAAACAAAAGGCAGCAGGTGTGATCGAGCTTGATGATGTCTCAGCCATGAGGGCAGATATAGCGAGATTAGCAATTCAGATGAATAAGATGACAATGCACCAAGCACAACAGATGCAGCATGTGCAACAAATGTCTACTTGCTGCGAGTTATGTATTGAAGGTCCCACTAGTGACATATGCCCCGTGAATCCTGAATCCATCTACTACGTGGGGCAACAAGCTAGAGGGGCGATGAATCAAAATGCTTGATATGGTAACACATACAATCCGAACTGGAGGAATCATCCTAACTTCTCTTGGGGTGAAAATCAGAACATCAGCCCTCAAGCGAATTATAATCATCCACCTAAACCTCCACAACAATCAGAAGAGAGTTTGACTGACATGATGAAAAAGCTCTTGCTAGTAAATCAGAAAGTTATGGCTGAGAATCAATAATTGCGCACAGAGTTCAGAAATCTAGAGAGGTAGTTTGGGAAAATGGATAACAATCAGAATATTAGACCTATTGGAGCTCTCCCAAGTGATACAGAGAACATCCTCAAGTCAATGCAGTGACATTGAGAAATGGGAGAGAGTTAGTAGAAGTGCCTAAGAAAACAAAGGAGCAGTATGGGCTCGAAGAAGAAAGAGCGCCAAAACCTATAGAGTAGATGAGAGAAACAAAATTGAGACTGAGCAAATATCAGAGAGGGCGCCACCTCTTTTTCCTCAAAGACTGAGAAAGAAGAATGGTGACCACATGTTTCACAAATATTTAGATATGCTGAAGCAGATACACTTGAACATCCCTTTGGTGNAGTTTATTTTCGCTGCAGATTTTATCATCATCCTGGACTACGAGGCTTATGAGTTAGTTCATATCATCTTGGGATGAACTCTTTTGGCCACTGTAGATGCCATTATCAAAGTTCGAGAAGGAAAGATGATTCTGAGGGTGGACAATGAAGAAGCAGTCTTCAATGTATATCGAGCCATNCCGTGAGGTCCCATAATATGCAAAATATATTAAGGATATATTGGAAAATAAGAGGCGGTTAACTGAATTTGAGACCGGCGCACTTACTGAGGAGTGCACTTCCAGGATTCAACATAAGCTTCCACAAAAGCTTAAGGATCCGGGTAATTTTACCATCCCAGTGATGATTGGTGAAATGGATGTGGGTTGAGCCTTGTGTGATTTGGGTGCAAGTATCAATCTGATGCCATTGTCAGTGTTTAAACAATTGGGATTAGGAGCTCCGAGACCCACCACAATGCTGCTACAGATAGCTGACAGATCTTATGTTTATCCTGAGGGGGTAATTGAGGACGTCTTGCTGCAGATTGAGAAGTTTATTTTCGCTGCAGATTTTATCATCATCCTGGACTACGAGGCTTATGAGTTAGTTCATATCATCTTGGGATGAACTCTTTTGGCCACTGTAGATGCCATTATCAAAGTTCGAGAAGGAAAGATGATTCTGAGGGTGGACAATGAAGAAGCAGTCTTCAATGTATATCGAGCCATTCAGTTGCCTCGTCATTACGAGGACCTTGCCATGGTTTCTGTGGTGAAGATAAATTAACCAACCATAGAGCCAAGTACATTCAAATAAGATGCACTATAAAAGGCATTGATGTTGTTCAATCACTTGGAACTGGAAGAAGAGGTTGAGGAGATATTGCAAATGTTGGATGCATCTTGTGAATACATAAGAGAAAGATCGCACTTTGAGCCTTTGGATAGGCCAATCGGCCTGCCCCCTAGACCCTCAGTTGAGTAGGCTCCAAAACTGGAACTTAAACCCTTACCATCTCATCTTCATTATGCATATTTGGGTAGTTCTAACACTTTACATGTGATTATTTCTTCTCATTTTTCTAAATTGCAGGAAGAAAAGCTCTTAAGGGTGCTGAGGGAGC
>AWOL01S0288681.1:0-11322 GCA_000715115.1 Nicotiana otophora
ACCCTTGCCAGGCTCATACCCTGTCCATAGCAATATGCTTTCTATCTTGTTGCTCCACAATTTGTCTTTTTCAATTGTGTTAACGCGCTCAATGTGATGGTATATTTCTCCACCTAGCTCCTTTCTGTTCTCGATGACTGGAACACTCCCATCTCCATGGATGATCAATTCCTGATGATTCCATTCAAACTTCACAGCCTAATGTAGAGTACAAGCTACGGCCCCAGCGGCATGTATCCAGGGTTGCCCCAACAATAGATTGTAGGTAGCAGATATATCCAGCACTTAAAACTCGACATCAAACCAGGCTGGGCCCATCTGTAGGCTGAGGTTGACCTCTCCAATTGTGGCCCTTTGAGATCCATCAAACTCCTTCACATTCATACCTCCTGCTTATATCTCGTGCAGGCCTTTACCCAGCCTCTTCAGAGTAGTTAATGGACATATGTTGAGACTCGAGCCCCCATCTATCAGGACTCTAGCGATGAATTTGTCCTCAAATAGCATTGTTATATGTAGTGCCCTGTTGTGACTTAGTCCTTCCGGTGGCAGTCGTCTTCATGAAAAGTGATTTTGTGGCTTTCTAGTACCTTCCCCACCATGTTCGCCATTTCCCCACAGGTGATGTTGGTGGGTACATAGGCTTTACTCAGCACCTTCATCAGGGCATTCCTATGTATCTCAGAGTTTTGTAGCAGTGATAAAATGGATATCTGAGCAGGAGTTTTGTTCAGATGGTCAACCACATAGTATTCTCTCGCTTGCACCTTTCTTTAAAGGTCGTCCGAGCTGGTCTCAATGACAGAAGGCTTAGATGCAGCTTCTTTGCTTGTTCCTCCCAAGTGCTCAGATGTGTAAACCCTACCAGTTCTAGGTTGGGTGTTATAAGTGTGGCAGGTAGGGGTGGGCTTTCGCTACTTCGGTACGGTATTTATGCATTACGGTTCGGTACTTAGGTATTCGGTATATCAATTGTGCATACCAAATACCGTACCAAAGCAGTTCGGTACGATTCGGTATTTTCTAGTTTGGTTCGGTACGGTTTCGGTATCGCACCGTCCATCCGTCCCTATTAATGATGCAGTTATAAGTTGTAACATACTCACAGTCCCACTCCGTGACAGAACACTTAATTTGCACATAACAATGAATGTATCTATTAACGTAAGGTACTGCATAACAACTTGTTTCTCACTTCTCAGTTTCTGAAGCAATATAGAAACCATAGAACTACTACTATATGCAGAAGCCAGAAAGTCAGAAACCATATGCAGAAACATGAAGAGGTAAATCTTATTATCCTAGAAAACATAGAACTACTATACGCAGAAACCATAGAAAAAAGAGAGCTACTATATGCAGAAACCATAGAACTCCAACTTAAATAAAGAATTTAACGAACAAGATAGAACACTTGGTACTAAAACAAAACAAATTAAGAACTTTACACTTAACCCAATTAGTTTTACCATATAGAAAAACAAAACACTTAAGTCTAAACATAGTCCAAGACTCCAAGTCGACTCCTCTGTTAGAATCTTGAGTATGAATTGTGTTGGCATTGCTATCATCAGTAATAGGTAAGCTTTCAGTTGAACTAACATCACTTACTCTATTTTCATCCACCATCTATACAATATTAAAACAAATACAAACACAAATTGAGATTCCAAACAAGCATCGAGTTCAGCTGCAAGTTATTCACTAGAAACCTAAACATATCCTTAACTCAATATATTATAGTAGAAGACATCTTTCACTTAAATAGAATTCTAAAATTTACTAAGAAAGAAGAAGTAACTAAATATTCACACATCCTTTTGCTTTTAAACATAAGGCATGTTTAACTCCATACAAGTTCATGCGATTAAAAGAATCAGAAAAGAGTCGCAAATTTTGTTGAACAGAGAATTTAAGAGAAGACATGTTTAACTAAATATTCACACATCTTGAATTTAAGTTCTTTTGCTATAAATGAGAAAGCTTTATTTTTGTTGAACAGTATCCAGAGGCAAATTTCTTTGCTGAAAACCTCAGTGCTCTTTGACGGCAATCTCCCAGAAAAGAAACATTTAAGACTGAGTTTAGCAAAAATAATGATTATTAAATTCTTAAATCCATACAAGTTCATGTTTGACTCAGATCTTTTCACTAGCTAAAACCTCAAAAACAATGATTCTTTAAATGCTTAAAAACTGATTATTGTCGACATAAGAAACTTAATGAAATATAACAAGTTAAAACTAACATAAAACCTGAAGAATGAAGAATGAAGAAGTTGTGAACCCATTGAAGACTTCAAAATTGAAGAATAAAGGTCGTGAAGTCGCCGTCGTCATCTCTACTATTGTCTTTGTGAATTACAGCAGCAGTCAAGTAATGTTTTTGAGAGAAATTAGGGATTTAAGGTTAGAAAATAGAAAAGGTAAAGGGCCAAAGGAGGAAGCAAAAGCCAAGTTTTGTGTCTGCTCGTGCTTTTTAACTCTCCAAATCCCTAAGGGACTAACTAAGACCTAAGGGATTAGGGGGCTTGGGGTGTTGGGCTTAGAATTATTCTTTATTGGGCTAGAAAATAGAAATAGAGGTGGGCTTGGACTTAACATATTTTTGTATTTTGGTATACCGAAATATCAGAAACTCAATACCGAGTACCGTACCGAAATACCAAAATATCAAAAAATTTATACCGAAAAAACGGATACCGAAATACCAAATTAATTCGGTTTGGTTTGCAATTCAGTTTTTCGGATTTTATGCCCACCCTTGGTGGTAGATGCCGGCAGGTTGTCAGTATTTGGGGGTGAAGGCTGGTATGTGGGTGGAGGCGTTTGGTATGTGAGAGGAGACTTTGGACCTTGGGCTACCATTACTGCACCCATTTCTTTCTTCTTGGAGATACCGCCTCACTGCAAAGCTTTCTTTGTGGCTTGGAGTGCTTCGAAATTTTTCACCATCCCGCTTTTGATCCCTTCTTCTATTCTTTCTCCCAGCTTGGTTATGTCAAAAAGTTTATGGTTTTCAATAACCATCAACCTTTCATAGCATTGCGGGTCTTGATCTCTGACGAAGAACTTATTCATCTGTTTCTTCTTCAAGTGCCGGCTTTACTTTCGCAGCTTCAGACCTCCATCGAGTAGCATACTCACGGAAGGTTTTCGTTGGTTTCTTCTTGAGATTTTGAATGTAAAAAATGTATGGTGTGTTTTCTGTGGTGAACCTGAACTGATCCATGATATCTAACGCCATGCTCACCCAATTAACCCACTTCTTTGGGTTCTGAATGATGTACCAAGACAAAGTATATCCAGTGAGACTCCTCATGAACAACTTCATATGAATGCGTTCATCTTTTCCAAGCACCACAAGTTTGTCACAGTATGTTCTTAGATGCACTTTTGGATCACCAGTTCCGTTGAACATTTCGAATTTGGGAGGTTTGTAACCCTCCGGCAGTTCTACATCTGGTTGAATGTCAAGTACTGATAATTCAAACCTTTGATGCCCTTTCCACCTTCGACACTCTGAACTCTGCCAGTGAGCTTCATGAGTTCTTCCGCCATGTTCTTGATGAGCAGGTCCTTCTCGGCAGATTCCGGTATATATAGGGTTTATTGTGGGGTGTGGGGTAAAGTTTCCACATATATGGGATTGCTTTGGTGGACTTCGGGAATTGGGGCATAATGGTGGTCATTGGTTGAGTTTTAGGAATCAAGAGAAGGTTACGGTGCATTTTGAGGAGTATGGTAAGTGGTGGATTGTGGGTATTGAGTTGGATGGTGATGGTGTTGTGGAGGAGTAGGTACCGGTGGAGGGTTATGGGTTTGAGGAGGTGTGGCATATTGATGTGGCGTGGGAGGGTTTGGTGGTGGATTTTTGTTCTGTGTGTTTTGGGGAGGTGCTGGGTTTTGGGCGTTTGTGTTTTGTTGGTTAATATCAGGTACATTTAGGGCGAGGGAAAGGTTTTCCAAGTTCCGGACCTGCTCAAGTTCTCCTTGTAGCTCCAGTATTTTTTGTTCCATGCGTAGGACCAATTCATTTTGTGCTGGAGTACTCCGACCATCCGAAGTTTCAACATTCTCTGCATTGTCCTTTCTGATACCACTTAAATCATCCATCTTTCCTTTCCCTTTGCTTCTGCCTGTAGGATCACTTGGTGGAGGAGGAGGTAGAGGACCTCTGGATCTAGTGTGATATGCGGAAGATGTCAGTATGCATGAACCAACCTTGGGGAATGGGAATAATCAAAAGAAAGAAAAACAAAAGGTAACCAAGTCAGTAAGGGATATTGGAAGAATGCTTGCAATATTGAACATCCTTTGCAAGATTAATAAATTCATGTCCTAATTTGGGGGACCTTGTTGTTCCCGAGGTAGGCCTAAGCGACACATAGACTTGGAGAAATTGATGCCAATAATTGCGTCATCTCATTAATGCGACAATGAATCAAATCCTTACTAAATCGATACTAATAAGAGAGTTACTAATGGAATTTGTCTTATTTGATCAAAATCTAAAATGAATCTAGAAAGCAGTAAAGAACATTGTTCCCTAATCTACTTGGCCACAGAAGAACCTTCCCCATGCCTGGCTCTTTTAGATCCATCAATCAGGTTTCCCAGGTCGTGCATATCCAATAGGAGGTAAGCCTTTGCTAGATGCCCTCCTTCATTGCCATCCGTGTTCTGACAATCTAAGAGTCTCTTCCTCATATTTCCCTCAAGCTCCATAAACCCTTGCTCCAAATATTCCAATCTCTCTGTTGACTTAGTAGTAATTTCTCTCCATTCATTGATTGCTTCCATATCCACTTTGTGTTATTTCAAATGCCTAGCTTCAAACTCGAAGACCCTTTTGCGCAACATCCTATACTTGACTTGTGCTTCGACAGCGTCATCTATGATCATGTTTTTCAGATTAATTCCCATCTTGACGTCTCCTGCTATGTCGTCTACAAACCATGATGGGTAGAAGTACACACGGCCGGCATGATACCTGTCTGGCTCGATAGTATCCTTTTCCACAATGACCTTCTGGTTCCACATGTGTTGTGCCTCGAACTTAAATGGGATGATGTCCCTTTTAAAATCTGCTTTGTACTGGACCATGTTAGAAACCCGAGGTATTACCTGTTTTCTTCCCGCTTGACTCATTACCCTTATAGGTGTACAAGGATAGATTCCCCTCAACACGATCAGTACGGGATGAGTAGTCTCTCTTGACCTGATGATGAATTCACTGCTAAGGAACCATTCAAACATCTAATGTACCTTCTCGCCGGTCAGATTGCTGAAGAAATGCACCCAGCTCACAGCATTTCCCGGTTATGCAAACTTGTATAGGATAAATGTCATTCTCTTTGGGTGATGGTAAGCTATGTAGTCGTCTCATGGTCGTCGTAGAAGTTCTTGACGATATTCTCCCCTCTAAAAATGTTCCAATGACCAAACTTGCATTAACAGATTACAACCCTCGAAGTGTCTAAACCCCTGCTTGTATCGATCTAGAGCGCGGTACATTTCGGCTAGGATCATGGGTATGATGGTATAAGTCTGTCCCTCGATTCCTTCCATTAGAGTCCTGGCAACCATGGCTAAGCGAGTGTGGATCCTTCCCCCTTTCATCGAAAATTTTAGCAACCCCAAAAAGCAGATAATGAATACATAAACCCGACGGTGCGTCCAACCCAAGGAAGTAATGGCAAGTTCATCATGATGAAGGCGCTATGACTTGTGCCCATAACGCTCATAAAGGAATTCAAATGGGATGTATGACTTCTTCAAACAAAGCAACTCATCATTTTTCTTGAAACCTAGAATTTTTAGAAAATCGCGGAGAGTGCGATTCTCTGGCACTAATAAACCTAGACTATCCCATGGCATCTTAGCGAAGCCTCCCATTTCTTCTAGGAGAGGAGTCATTTCTATGTCACCAAAGCGGAAGATGACCATTTTCTCATCCCAAAACATAGTGGCTGCCTCAATCAGTACTCTATTCGGCCAGATATCTAGCAAAGACGCTAAATTACCAAGGACCCTTCTCACGTGATTCTTCTCGCTAGGCGCGAGATTTTTCCATCAGTCAAGCAACACAGGTGGGATGTTTTGGACCATGCCGAACCTGGGGACTTCGTGCTTCATTCTCTGCAAACAAATAAAGTTAGCCCTTTCTCCCCCCGGATTCGACTATTTACATACTAATGATCAATATATTGGCATACTTTCTCCAAGTAATGCACATAATATGACAGTGTTCATTGAGATTGTGGAAATCTCGTCGGACTTTGGACAAGGCTTATCTTAGCGGGATATTAACAACATTCTAACCCGTACTAGGTTTAACATGATGCATGTAAATTTGATATTGGAGTAAGGTTTCTAGGATGGCCTAGACCCGTACTCTCAAGTGGACAACTTGAGAGGGAAAGGCACGGGACCGTCGACTGCACCGCTGATCGACTAGTCTACCGCAAAAAAGCCTTTCTAATTTAAAGGGGTAATTTTAGAAGAGCGCGTACACTCATCAAGCGCCTTTATGTTGATAATTAGCACGAGTGGAGTATGATGTGGAGCATGCTTTATGCAGAGATAATAACACGTTGTCAAGTATTTGCATGGTAAATATGTAAAAGCAGTAAATACAATATTAAGGTAAAACATGAAAGGCATAAAAGAAAGACAAAGGAAGAAGTTAGTTCGTGGAATATATGAGAATGTAATAAATCAAGCAAGGGAGTAGGGAAGGGAGAGGCATGATATAACACTCTTTAAACAAATGAAGAGCAGTTAGAGCAAACAAGGGCGAATAGGGAAAGGGATGTGCATGTTATAACAAATTTAAGCAAATAAAGGTGGAGAAGGGAAGGGATGTGCATGTTATAATGGGTTTAAACAAGTAAAGGTGAACGGGAAAGGGATGTACATGTAATAGCAAAATTTAACAAATAAAGATGGAAAAGGAATGTGCGTTTTACCACAAAGCAAACTAATCCACATAAGCCAAGTTCATTATGGTAAGTGCCTAAGTTTAAATCCCCAGCAGAGTCGCCATGCTGTCGCGCCCCATTTTCTCGCGAAAGCGGGTTTCGACGTCGTGACAACTCTTTTTTAGAGTGGGAGATAGAGTGCTAAAAGAAGAGTCACCACCTAACTATTTCTAATGTGCGTTAGGGCACCTATTGTGCAGATAACTCTGTTTACTAATCAACGCCACCCACGATCGGGTAAGGGTTCAAATTACCTCAAAGAGATGGTGTTAGGTACTCTTCGAGGTGCACAACTGGGGGTCCCGGCCGAACTTAAAATTATGTGGATTAGGCTAAGTGATCAAATAAGCAAAGAGAATATAAAGTTCAAATAATTTTATTACAAAAATCTTAATACGAATATAGAGATACAACTATTCCAATTCTAATAGCAAACATAGAAAGGAAAGGGGGGAAGGGGTCCTAAGTGTTTTAGCCTAAAGGATCACCACGTGCAACATAAATAATATTTCACAACTCCCTTGGGGTAGGGAGTTACTCATATTATTCAACGGGCACAGACTATCATCTCCTACTACCCGATTACTATGTTAAAGTGGTTTACCTAAAAGCGTTCTAATTCAATTCTAGGTCGTGCCCTATGTGTGCATTACCTGTCCCATACCTATGGTCCAGGAGGTTTTGGACTTCTATTTAGGTAGTTCTAGACTTTACCTAGGCTGCTCAAAATGTTAAAACTAGGCGACATAAAAAACACATTGGAGTTCATATATGGGCAGTTAAGGGCTCAAGTTAGCCTCCACGCTTAAGCAAAAAATGCACGCAAAACAAATCTTCAGTTAGGAAGTTCAGAATTAAGAACCTTAGGCCCTATAGATATGATTTCTAGGTGACTTTGAATTAAAACATACAGGCAGTTTCAAATGCAAGGTGCTGCTCATAGACAGGATTATATAGTTATTACAAGCTGATTATTGAGATCGCAGGTTTCAAGTTATTAAATATATAGGTGTTATGCCTAGGTGATTTACACAGTAAAGGATAGTAAAATCTATTGGAGAAAAAGACCTAGAATTACTTATGCTTTCTAATAATAGCATGAATAAGCAATAAACTGTGTTTGAGCAGTTCAACATTAACAAATTAGGGCGAGTAATTATACCCTATAGGTAGGATCTCTAATGATTAGCACTTAGAGCCGATTTTATTGTCATACCTTAACCCTATAGGCATATTTGCTAGTTGAACAGTGGCAAACGGGATAATCAAAATCCTATAGGCATAATTTCTAGTGAATGTGCTGATGCGAATTGAAATCAGTGACATTTATTCCTATAGGCAGATTTTCTAGTAGCACGTAGCAGTGAGCATAATTGCAGCATTTTGAATTCACGTTTGCTAGCAGGCAGTAGGTGTGTGTGTCTTCCCCTAATGGCATGATTTCTATAGTGCACATAGTGATTGAATAGCATATATAGCAAGTAAATCACTGAGTCTTGTAGGCATATTGTCTACCCTTTTGTACACAAATATTAAGAATCTACCCATTCCTCATTTTTACTAACACCCCAACTATTTATACAAAGTTATTACAGGCCCAATAATGAATATGATTACAAATATATACAAATATTGACAGTAGGCCCAAAAGGAATACCCAGCACTGTTTGGGCCTTCAACAATTTTCATGCAGTATGCCCAGTCTTCCGACAAGGAGCCCTATTCATCAACACAACCCAGAATCCATAGAAGAGCCCAAAGCCAAATCAGATAACCATATTGCCAAGCATGGAATCACTTAAACCAACTAGCTTAGATATTCAGCAGATAATAGGGAGAAAGGATTGAGCGGGGTAGTTCAAGTTTCAGAGAGTGACTAAAGACCCAAATACTAGTGTGTCAGAGTTCACAAGGGTCTCAAATGGACCCCGAGCAATGCTCACATTAGGGAGGTTAGTAGTAAGAGCCCTGGTAGCCTTGGCTTTTAGCCGGCTAAGAATGAGAAGTTTGAGATAGTATAGGTAACAAGTGAGGGAGAATGGACAATGGTTAAGGGACAAAATTATACTTAGTTTTAGGAAGCAGACATAGCAAATTTTAAAACACAGAACAGTTAATCAAAAGGCCAACAAGGCTTAGAAATAGGTTCATCACTTAGCAAAACAACGCATAGGCAGAATCATATTGAAAGACTTAAGGGAGAAACAAGTTTGCAGGATTACAAAAGATTATCATACACAGGTGCATGATACCAAACAAGTTGAAACATGGTTGGAAATTATGCTAAGCATACATCCTAATGTTACAAGATGGCCATGTTAACTCACATTAAGAAACAACTTCAGACATGGCAGGGAAGTACAGATTAGGACAATTACTACTGAAGGGATAGTGAATCAAATGAGCCAAAAACGTGCTGATAGACATATTAACAAGGGAGCCAGTCATGGTTGATAGAAAAGGGTCTTAACACATAGTAGAACACACTACATATGTAAGATTACCATTACAGAGATTCATGTCTGATAGTAAATGTAGGCATTCAGGTATTGACAAAATACACTAATTAACTAAAAAAAGTCCAAATTATTCAGATGAAGCACATTCAAATAAAAACAATTGACAGTTTTAGGTAGACTTAAATACTAAAGAGGTTCAAACAAGTGTAAAGGTCACATAACAGGATTGACAATTTTAGGTAGACTTAAATACTAAAGAGGTTGAAACAAGTGTAAAGGTCACACACAGAAATAGCTCAGAACACATTGGCTAAATGGATTTAAGAGAAGCTAAATTACTCAAATTAGGCATAAGCATATTTCAGAGCTAGCAACATTATGTGAAATTGAATGCTAAAGAGACTTAAAACTACTGTAAAGCTAGTAGAATTGTACACAACAGTAGCCCAAAAACACATTAAGCTATGAATCTCAGAAGTGAGAACATATGCAAATCACAGACACATAAAAACAAAATTGTGAAAGGTCAAGTGACTTACCAGTTAAACGGACAATAATAAAGAACAAAATTCCACAAGAACCCAGAATCTTAATGCGTCAAATTTCCCAAGAGCTTCAAAGGAACCCCTGGCAATGCTCGCACCAAAGAAGGTTGAATAACAGAATCTTAGTGGCCTTGGCTTTCAGCTGGCCAAAAGCAGAATACAGAACAAGAGAATGAGGGAATGGCATAACGAAGTTCCAAGTTTTAGTGATAAATAACGATTCCAGTCTAAATCAAAGGGGAATGGGGAGGGGTTTATATAATGATCGAAATTGAACAAGTAAACAAGGAAAATTGTAAAATCAAACACAAATAAGGAAGTAATAACATACAGAATCAATAAAAAATCGGATTGGGGAAAACATAGGTAAACCCTAGTTGACAGAAATCGAAGATTGGCCGGAAATCTTGGCTAATCAGACCCATATAGCCATGATCGTCATGTATATGGACTAAATACTATCCAGATTCAAGCGATTGAAGTTGAATGGCCGAATTTTCAGTGATAGTACTTGCCATGCTTAGGCAAGTACTAAGTGATACCATAGCTTTGCAACTAGTACTGAGATAACACATAAAAGGTGAGGAAATCATGGAAAGAATCCATGATTGAGACAGATTTGGAGAAAATTGAGAGGTCGACAAGGGTTTCTGAGGAGAGGAGAAGAGAGGATTCAAAAGAGGCATCTCAGGGATAATGGGGTTAGGGTTTCAGGTCTAGGGTAATTAAAAGGAGTGGTTGTTTGTGGGCCGTTGATCTCTTAAGATCAACGGCCAGGATAAAAAAAGGGTTGCGGCGGGTTATTGGACTGGGTCAGGGATAATAAAATCCAAATTCTACCAATGTATGTGCCAAGACCTGGTATCACAAGTGTATTAGCATCTAGTAGATTATACAAAACCTCAAATACTGTCTGAAATAAAAATAGACAGAATGAAAAATACAAAGAGAGACACTAGTAGTTGCAGAACGGATCAGAGAAACAGCTCACCACTATGCCCCTGGATAAAGTGGGTGTAAGACGATAGGTCCCCCACTAGTACTTGCCTCAGTTCCTGCACAAAAAGTGCAGCAAGTGTAGTATGAGTACGTANTCTCAGGGATAATGGGGTTAGGGTTTCAGGTCTAGGGTAATTAAAAGGAGTGGTTGTTTGTGGGCCGTTGATCTCTTAAGATCAACGGCCAGGATAAAAAAAGGGTTGCGGCGGGTTATTGGACTGGGTCAGGGATAATAAAATCCAAATTCTACCAATGTATGTGCCAAGACCTGGTATCACAAGTGTATTAGCATCTAGTAGATTATACAAAACCTCAAATACTGTCTGAAATAAAAATA
>AWOL01S0288834.1:638-30583 GCA_000715115.1 Nicotiana otophora
AACAAGAAACTTACTAGCGCCACGGGATTCCCGACATTTGATTTGTGTTGTTTGCCCTTTGTTTGGGTCTTGGATCATGAGAGAACCTTGAGAGACTGTTTTTAGGGTTATAAGGTCTGAATATACTGAAAAATAATGACTTAAAACGGGGTTGAGGTATCTTATATATGTCCATATGACTTAAACCGCCTTTGTGGGCCCCATAGAGAGCAGCTTGGCGCACTCTCACGAAAACGCGAATATCTCTCTATTCCGAGATCGTATCGACAAACGGTTTAATGCGTTAGAAACTAGACTCATAGAAATTCACTTTGATAGGTAGATCACCTCATAATTCCAAGCACATTGGGAGATAAATGCAGTAATATTTGACCTAAAGTTTAAGTAAAATTATAAACCTAAGTTGCGATAACTTTTATCGACTTTTGTTTCATAAGTCGCTTGACTTCAAAACTTATGATACGGATATTATATGATTCAAATACATTAAAACAAGACCTCTTGGGACAGTTAATCACCTCTAGTGTTACCCGAAAATACGGGTTACAACATCCTTGATTCGTTTAACTTCTAATACTTGTTATCCACTCTTATACACCCTTGTATCGTTTAAGACCAAAAGGATTAACTTTTTATCATCTCAAAGATAATCTCTTCTTGGATTTACGTCGACTAACTTATGGCATGATCTAAGGTACGCGAATTTGGGTTTGACAAATTAACTAGAAGTGGGTAATTAGTAAGATGGTTCATAGGTGTGAAAGTTGTTTATCTTGCATGCATGTGTGATAAAAGAGTGTAGGGAGATTGTGAGCTAAAAATGGGATGAATGGGTTGTGGGATGATGAAACCTTCCATAAAAAGGACTTTGAAACATTAATACACACCCAGTGTCTGATAAAATACTCAAGTGAACTAGCACCATGATCGTTTTCCTAAGTTTTGGTTCAATTTGTTATATTGTTAAAATAGATTGAAGTTGCTAAGAGTTCCGAAATATTGTAGAGTTTAAGGAAGCTTAATTGAGGTATGTATGGCTAAAACTCCATCTTCTTAGATTTGAATCCCATGGTGTTCATGCAATCGGTGTAAGTCCTAAATTGATCACTATAGAAATGGCTATTCCAAATGTGCTTGCGTCGAAATATATATGTGCAATATGTATGCCAATGCTTTCATCATGTTATCTTATCATTTTAGAATGTGTTCAAAATATGGAATATGTGCTAAAAATACCTAGGCTTCGAGTCAAATTCAAACAAATATTGTAATGCCAAATTGGACGAAAAGTCTCTATGTGCCTTATATTCTAAATTTCCCACATGTGTAATCCAAGTCTTGAATGAAAAGACTTGTTGTTGATGATGATGATAGTAATGCGGAGTTTTGAAAAGAACTTGAATTACGAAATGTGGCTACTAGTGCCGATTAATTTAAAGGTGTGAAAGAAGTATGAAATGAGATGATTGATAGAAAATGGTAATGTCTTGGCTGAGGCGGTCGTGATCGGACGCCATGCCGCACACATGGTGGTGACTGTTCTGGAAATTGAAACTGGAAATAAAAACTTAAATTGTGATTGGGGTAGATGTCTCAAGTGAGACGACCTAGCCGATCGGATCATAATCGGACTCCGTATAAAAGTGCGGTGGCATTGTGAATGATAGTATATCGGTACTAAAAATGTCCCAACCTAAAGTTATGGAAACTTATTTGAAAACTTATGTGATTCTTAATTTGATGTTATGGTGCTGTTTAAGGTCACTATTGATTCCATGATTATTCCCTCTTGTATTATTGTTCATTCTAATGAGATGGTGCTTATCTATACATACTAGTACTATTCGACGATACTTACCTCCCTTTTGCCGGGGGTGATACACCTTTCAATGGATGCAAGTGGTTCCCTAGCAGGCAGTGTTGATTAGTGTTAACGGTACATCCTCATCCCAGCAGTCTTAGTGAGTCCCATTTTATTTCGAGGTTATGCATCTTTCGTTCCTTATGTAATGTACTTGAGATATAACCAGGGCCTTGTTGTCGGCACTTTTGTAGTACTCTTTTGTATCTATTTAGAGGCTACATAGACATAGTGTGGGTTATTTGTATATGGGTGCTGGGAAGGTCAACCGAGATATTGTTGTGTTGGAATCATTTATTCCACTTCAAACTATAAAAGAATGCGTGTATTTTGAGACTTTAAAATGAAGCAACTAATGAAATGATGTAGTGTTGTATTCATGATCTCCCTATTATCTAGTTAATGAAAGTATGTCTTCTCTCAATGCTTGAGTGAGTAGGGTAGAAGGAATCTAATAGGCTTGCTCAGCCGGGTTGACTCAGTTGAGCTTTGGTCGCTCTCCCCGAGTTTTGGGCGTGACAGTTGAGCCGGTCATATTCGCAATTGCGAAGAATTTCTTTGCAATTGCGACCATAACAGGAACTTGGGTTCCTTACAATTGCAAACTTTGACCTCACAATAGCGAGATTAGAGGCCTGCACCGGAACTGAAGCACACCAAATATCGTTCTATGTCCAAACTCACTCTGTAGCCTATCCAAAACTCATCCGAGCTCTCGGGGCTCCAAACCAAACATCCACACAAGTCCAAAAACATCATACGAACTTGATCACGCAATCAAATTGCCAAAATAGCACCTAGAACTATGAATCAAAGACCAACTCAAATGACAATTTCAAGAAAACTCATGAACTTCTATTTTAACAACCGGACGTCCGAATCACGTCAAACTAACTTTGTTTCTCACCAAATTTGACAGACAAGTCATAAATATAATAATGGACCTATACCGGGTTCCGGAACCAAAATACAAACCCGATATCAATAAAGTCAAACATTGGTCAAACCTTTAGATTCCTGAAGCCTTCAAACTTCAATTTTGCAACAAAACACGATAATTCGAGCTAGGGACCTCCGAATTCGATTTTGTGCATACGCCCAAGTCCCAGATCATGATACAGACCCATCAGGACCATACAAACACGGATCTAGGCCCGTTTTCTCAAATCGTTGCCCGAAGTTAACTTAAATTGATTTTAGGACACATTTTCATGTTTTATCAATTCTTCAACATAAAACATTTCTGAATAAATATCCGGACTGTGCATGCTAATCGAGGAAGGATAAAATAAGATATTTGAGGCTGCAAAACACATAATTAGGTTCTAAAACTCTATATGACCTATTGGGTCATCACAGTCTCCACCTCTAAAAAAACTGTTCGTCCTCAAACGAACATAGAAAAGTACATGGACTAGTGAAAAGGTGTTGATATCTACTCCGAATGTCCGACTCGGACTCCCAAGTAGTTGCCTCGATGGGCTGACCTCTCCACTGCACTCGAACTGAAGGATAACTCTTTGACCTCAACTGACAAACCTGTCGGGCTAGAATGGCCACCGGCTCCTCCACATAAGTCAAATCCTTTTCCAAACAGACCGAGCTAAAATCCAACACATGGGACGGATCACCATGATACTTCTGGAGCATAGAAACATGGAACACTGAATAGATTGCTAACAAACTATGTGGCAATGCGAGCTTGTAAGCCACCTCACCCACTCTCTGAAGAATCTCAAAAGGTCTGATATACCTAGGGCTCAACATTCCCTTCTTTCCTAACCTCATCACGCTCTTTCATGGGTGTAACCTGGAGCAATACCCTCTCTCCGACCATAAATGCAACATCACAAACTCTACGGTCAGCATAACGCTTTTGCTTAGTCTGAGATGTGCGAAGTCGGTCCTGAATGATCTTGACCTTATCCAAGGCGTCCTCTACCAAATCGCTACCCAACAACCGAGCCTCCCCACGACTCGAACCATCCAATTTTTGAACGTCATCGCCTCCCGTACAATGCCTCATAGGGAGCCATCTGAATACTCGACTGGTAGCTATTGTTGTACGAAAACTCTGCAAGTGGCAAGATCTGATCCCAAGAACCTCTGAAGTGTATAACACAAGCGCGGAGCATATCCTCCAATATCTGAATGGTACGATCGGACTACACATCCATCTGAGGATCAAATGTTGTGCTTAACGTAACCCGTGTGCCTAGCTCACGTTGTACTTCCCTCCAGAAGTGCGAGGTAAATTGCGTACCTCGATCAGAAATGATCTATGAGAGCACACCGGGAAGACAGACGTTCTTGCGAATCTAAATCTCAGCAAACCACTCTGAAGAATAGGTAAGTGCCATAGGAATGAAATGTGCTGACTTGGTAAGCATGTCCACAATAACACATACCATATCGAACATCCTCTGAGTCCATGGGAGTCCAACTATAAAATCCATAGTGATACGCTCCCACTTCCACTCAGGAATCTCTAACTTCTAAAGCAAACCACCAGGTCTCTAATGCTCATACTTTACTTGCTGACAATTTAGACACCGAGCTACATATATAGCTATATCCTTCTTCATCCTCCTCCACCAATAATGCTTCCGCAAGTCACGATACATCTTAGCAACACTCGGATGAATAGAATACCAGGAACTGTGGGCCTCCTCAAGAATCAAGTCACGAAGTCCATCTACATTAGGCACACAAATACGAACCTGCGTCCTCAAAACTCCGTCATCTCCAATAGTAACTTGCTTGGCACCACCATGCCGCACTATGTCCTAATGACAAGCAAATGAGGGTCATCATACTACTGCTCCCTGATGCACTCAAACAAAGAAGACTGAGTGACTGTACAAGCTAGGACACATTTGGGCTCTGAAACATCCATCCTTACGAACTGATTGGCCAAAGCCTAAATATCTAATGCAAGCGGTCTCTCACCGACGGGAATGTACGCGAGGCTGCCCATACTCACTACCTTTCTACTGAAGGCATCGGCCACCACATTGTCCTTCCCGAGATGATACAAGATGGTGATAACATAGACTTTCAATAGATCCAACCACCTCCTCAACCTCAAATTGATATCCTTTTGTTTGAACAAGTACTGCAAGCTCTGATGATTTGTGAATACCTCACACGACACGACATAAAGATAGTACCTCTAAATCTTCAGCGCATGAACAATGGCTGCCAACTCTAAGTCATGAACATGTAATGTTTCTCATGAACCTTCAACTACTGCGATGCATATGCAATTAACTGCCGTGATGCATATGCAATCACCCTGCCATCATGCATCATTACTGCACCAAGCCCAATACGAGATGCATCACAATACACCGTATAAGATCCTTAACCTGTGGGCAACACCAACACTTGTGCCGTAGTCAAAGCAGCCTTGAGCTTCTAGAAGCTCACCTCACACTGGTCTGAGATTCTGGAAGCTCGCCTCACACTCGTCTAAGCATCTGAACGGGGCACCCTTCGGGGTCACCTGGTCAACGGGGCTGCTATAGATGAGAACCCCTCCACAAACCCAAGAAACTCCGGATCTCCGTAGTTGAAGTGGGTCTAGGCTAGTTCGGAACTGCCTCAATCTTCTTAGGATCCACCTGAATGCCCTATGCTGATACGACATTCCCCAAGAAAGCGACCGAGTGCAACCAAAACTTGCATTTTGAAAACTTAGCATATAAGTTGTTGTCCCTCAGAGTCCGAAGTACAATCCAAAGATGCTGATCATGCTCTTCTCGGCTACGGGAGTAGATCATGATATCACAAATAAACACAATCGCAAATGAATCCAAATAAGGTTTGAACACCCGGTTCATCAAATCCATAAATTCTCCCGGGGCATTTGTTAGCCTAAATGACAAAACTAGAAACTTATAATGCCCATACCGAGTCCGAAAAGCTGTCTTAGGGACATCAGATGCCCTAATCCTCAACTGGTGGTAGCCAGACCTTAAATTAATCATCGAAAACACCTTGTCACCTTAAGATGATCAAATAAGTCATCAATCCTATGCAATGGATACTTGTTCTTGATTGTGACTTTGTTCAACTACCGGTAATCTATGCACATCCTCATCGATCCATCTTTCTTCTTCACATACAACTAAAGGCACACCCCAGGGTGAGACACTAGGTCTAATGAAGCCCTTATCAAGCAAATCTTGCAATTTCTCCTTCAATTCTTTCAACTCTGGCGGGGCCATACGGTATGGCAGAATTGAAATAGGTCAAGTGCCCGGAGCCAAATCAATACAAAAGTCAATATCTCTGTCGTGTTGCATCCTCGACAGACCTACAGGAAACACCTCTGGAAACTCACGAACAATTGGTACTGAATCCATGGATGGAGCCTCCGCACTAGAATCGTAGATATAAGCCAAATAAGCTAGACACCCATTCTCGACCATATGTCGAGCTTTCACATAAAAGATAACCCTGCTAGCAGAATGGCTAAGGTCATCGTCTTGGCGTGACAATCAAATATAGCATGATAAGATGACAGCCAATCCATACCCAAGATAACATCAAAATCTACCATATCGAGAGGTAGAAGATCTATGCTAGTCTCAAGACTCCCAATGGTAATCACACACGAACTATAAGCACCATCTACAATAATAGAATCTACCAGGGGTGTAAACACATACACAGAAGCATTCAAAGAATCACGAGGCACAATCAATTATGAAGCAAAATAAGATGACACGTACGAATAAGTAGAGCCCGGACCAAATAGAACCGATGTATCTCTATGGCAAACTGAAACAATACATGTGATAACAACGTCAAATAACTCAGCATCAGGCCTGGATGGAAAAGCATAACATAGGGGCTGCCACCACTTTGAATTACATCTCTAGGACGGGAGATAGCTAGTTGGCGCCCAGCTCTAGTAGCCTGACCTCCACCTTTAATAGCTTAACCTCCACTTCTAGCTGTTTGACCCCTACCTCTAGCTGGCTGGATGGGTGGTTAAGTACCTCGTGCCAGGACCATGGCATGAGAATCATGATGCTGTGAGTTGCCCAGTGCCCGAGGGCAAAATCTAGCGATGTGCCTCGGATTACTACAAGTATAACACGACCTCGACTGCTGTGACTGCTTACCCTAAAACTTACCCTCTCGACTCGGGTAACCACCCTGAAAACTCTGGAGCGTAGGTGCACTAATAGGAGCTGGTGGTACATTGTATGCTAGCTGGTCGGAATGAAGTACTCTGGGATTCCCAAAGCGCTGAATGAAATGGCCTGGGACGAGGCACCACTAAACCCACCGGAATGACGAGGCCTCTTATCAGACCTCTGACCTCTACCCTATGCGAAAACCATATCGATCCGCCTGGCGACATTAGAAGCCATCTGAAAAGAAATCTCACCCCCGGTCTCCTTGGCCATCTGTAGCTTGATAGGAAGAGCGAGTCCCTCAATAAATCTCCTCACCTTCTCTGTCTCGGTAGGAAGTAGAAGGAAAGCATGCCAGGCTAGATCCACAAAATGGGTCTCATACTGAGTGAATGACATACTTCCCTAATGGAGACGCTCAAAATGCATACGGTAATCCTCTCTCGGTATGATAGGTAGGAATTTCTCAATAAATAGCTGAGAGAACTGGTCCCAAATAAGAGCACGTGACCTAGATGGTCTGTTCGATACAAAATCCTTCCATCATTTCTTGGCGGAACCCATCATCTAGAACACAGCAAAATCGACCCCTTTGGTCTCAACTATACCCATGTTCCGCAGCACCTCATGGAGGCAGTCAATATAATCCTGTGGGTCCTCAGAAGGTGCACCACTGAAGTGGACTGGGAAGAACTTTGTAAACTTGTCCAATCTCAATAAGCCCTCAAAAGACATGGTGGGTCTGTCACCGGCCTGTGCCATAACAACCGGCTGAACTACCCTAACTGGTGCGGCTGCTCGAGTTTGATACTGGGGAGCCATCTGCTCTAGAGTGTGAGCAGCGGGAGTCTGTGCTCCTCCCCTAGCCTGAGAGATGGCCGATGCCATAGAAAATGTACCAGCCTAAGCCACACTCTCTTTAAGGCCCACCAAACGGACTAGAGCATCCTAAAGCACTGGGGTTTCAGTGAACCCCTTCGGGACCTGAGCTGGTCTAACAGGTACAATCTGAGCTCGAACCTCCTCATCAAAATACACTTGAGGCTCCACTGTCGATACTGCTGCTGGAGCTCTAGGTTGATCTTTACCTCTGCCTCGGCCTCTGGAATAAGCTCAGCCTCGTCCTCTGCCCCTAGTAGGAGCTGCCACTGGGGCTCCGGCTATTGTCCATCTGACGATGCAGTACGTGTTCTCGCCATCTGCGAAAGAATAAAGTAGAAGAGTTCAATTATCAATGAGAGAACAAAATCGCATGATAAAGCATTATAGAAGTGAAATTTGTTCCTAAACTTCATAGCCTCTGAAAGATAAGTACAGACGTCTTCGTACTAATCCTCCAGACTCTACTAAGCATGCGCGTGACTTATGAGACGTAGGAAACTTAGTGCTCTGATACCAACTTGTCATGACCCGACATTCCAACCTTCGAGACCGTGATGGAGCCTAACATTTCACTTGCTAGGCAAACCAACGTTAGAGGATCTTAAAGACAATTTTAACTAATTTCAATAAGTAAAATCAATTAAGCCAAATCTAGAGTCACAACTCACGAGCTTCCAGAGTTTTAACATACATAGTTTGAAATAAGTTCAACTATCTCGAATGATAAGAACAATAAATAGGGGAAAGTGGAAGGGGACTTCAAGGTCTACAGACGCCAGTAGATGTACCTCGAGTCTCCAAAAGCAGTTCCGAGCTGAAACGCCTCACAGACAGCTGCGACCCATACCAAAATCTACACAAGGAGTGCAGAGTGCAGTATGAGTACAACCAACCCAATGTACTTTGTAATTGTCGAGCCTAACCTTGACGAGGTAGCGACGAGGCTATGACAAGAACCCACATAAATAAACCTGTGTAGATAACAATGTACGTATAACATAACAACAATTAAAGGCTAAACATGCACTATTGGGAGGTGACATGTGAAAGGGCTACAAGATACGATAAATACAATAGGAAATGATAACCAGAACAGTCAATATGCCTTTAACCAGTAAAATAAATAAACACAATGAATAAAACTGTACCGCATCACCTTTTGTTCTTTTACACTAAATATCACAATGAAATAATAATAACGGCACGACATCACACTTCGTGCTTTTACTCTCACTTTCATCACAAATCAATAGATACAACACACCATCACTCTTCGTGCATTAACTTTGAAAATATGGCACGTCATTACCCTTCGTGCATTAAATCTCACAATATAGCACATCATCACCCTTCGTGCATTAACACTCAAATACGGCATGGCATCACCCTTCGTGCATTAACACTCTCCCTTACCACATAACAATGAACATATAACAACAGGGAGGTAGAATAAAGAAGGATAAACTTTATGTCAACAATAGTTCCACAATACTAATCTCAACTTCAGAAACAATACTCAGTTATCACAAATAAAGAACGATCAATATAGTAATTTAAGTAGTCTGAGCATGGATATCATGATCAAATAAGCAATAAATTGCAAGGAACAAGTCCCACGCGCACGCTTTAACCCAAAAACTAATAGGCAAACAAGTCCTAATCCCTTAAGTCAAGGTTAACCACGACACTTACCTAGCTCTAAAGATCAACTCAAATCTCAACCACATCTTTTCCTTCCAAACAAGCCTCCGAACTAACAAAATCTAGAAAATTACCAACCAAACGATTCAAAATAAGCCTTAGGAACTACCCACGATTGCAAAAGATTCAAGTTAGGTCATTATTGAAAAAGTCAACAAAAGTCAACTTCAAGGTCAGCTTGGTCCAAACCCGAAATTTGGACCAAAACCCCATTACCCATTCACCTCCGAGCCCGGTTATGTGATTTGTTTAGAAATCTGACCTCAATTTGAGGTCTAAATTCCAATTTTGGAAAAATCCCTAATTCTACCCAAACACCCAATTTTCACTATGAAAATCCTAGATTTTAGGTTAAAATCTTATGAAATGTAATGGAGGATTGAAAGAAAATAGGTTAGAATCACATACCAATGAGTTGGGGAAGAAGAGTTCTTGGGAAAATCATCTCTAGGGTTTTCTAGGTTTGAAAATTTGAAGAAATGAGAGAAATCCTGTCTAACACAACTTTTGACCAGTTGCAGATGTGGCATTGCAAACCCCGTAAATGTGAGAAACACTTCGCAAATGCGAAGTCTCAGCATTTCTTCTATCGTCACAATTGCGAATATGTCCATCTCGCAAATACGACCTTTTGATCGCAAATGTGATCCAGTGCTGAGCCGGCCATCTTCCCAATTGCAAAGAATTTCTTCTCAATTGCGACCATAATAGGAACTTGGGTTCCACGAAATTGCGAACTCTGGCCTAACAATAGCGAAATCAGAGGCATGCACCATAACTGAAGCACACCAGCTATCTTTCTATGTCCAAAGTCACTCTGTAGCCTGTCCAAAACTCACCTGAGCCCTCGGGGATCCAAAGAAACATGCTCACAAATCTGAAAACATCATACAAACTTACTCGCGCGATCAAATATCCACAATAACACCTAGAACTATGAATCAGATACCAAATCAAATGAAAATTTCAAGAAAACCCATGAACTTCTATTTTAACATTCGGAAGTCCAAATCACATCAAACTAACTCTGTTTCTCACCAAATTCGATAGATATGTCATAAATATAATTATGGACCTATACCGGGTTCCGAAACAAAAATACATACCCGATATCAATAAAGTCAAACATTGGTCCAACCGTTAGATTCCTTAAGTGTTCAAACTTTAATTTTTCAACAAAACACGATAACTCGAGCTAAGGACCCTCAAATTCAATTTCGAGCATACGCCAAAGTCCCAGATCATGATACGGACCCAACGGGACCGTCCAAATATGGATCCAGGTCTGTCTACCCAAACCGTTGACCGAAGTCAACTCAAATAGACTTTTAGGAAAATTTTCATGTTTTATCAATGTTTCAACATAAAAGCTTTCCGGAAAAATACCCGGACTGCGCATGCAAAATGAGAAAGGCTAAAATAATGTATTTGAGGCTCGAAATACATAATTAGGTTCTAAAACTCTACATAACCTATTAGGTCATCACACATATATCTACACACATACACATGGTAAGGATATGGTGGATATTGGCACGATGGTGTTTCCATGTAGATTGACAATTGATTTAGAGCTATTATGCTAGGATATGATGCATGGATTGGATCCATACTTCCAGAGTCACATGATTACCAATGGTATCTTAGGCCATGTGTGCATTTGTTGTGAGAAATCAACAAGTTTCTGGTTTGACATAAGGTACCGTATTCATGTGTTCTTAAATGCATATCATCCTCATCATACTACTCGATACATTTTACATATGCATGACACTTATTAGCGGGTTGTTGGACACGTGGAGGGTGTCTATTAATATAAAGCATGCGCCATTATCATGCATAGAAATTCTATACTTATGTATAAGCATTCTAATAAATGCTTCTTGATACATAGCTCCTTTATAAGCAGATTTGGTTCATTGATATACGCATTTTATCATAATATTTGAGAAGATATGCTTCTTATCTTGTACTTCTATTGTGTACCTTTAATTCACACCTATTGCTCCTCAGTTGTTTCTCTAATTTGTATATGCTTATGAACTGCACAAGTTATAAAAATGAGTATCTTTTAACTAAACCTTACCACTACTTCATTAAGTTTATTTTTGATACTTACTGAGTGTGTGGGATCGGTTTTACTCAAACTACACTCTTGCATCTTGCAGGCAAATTTGTAATGAATCGGCCAGTTATTTTGAGTATTTTAGCCCCATTTACCATATTTGATACTTTACATATGTGTATATCTGCTTTTGGGACTTTTCAGGCCGGTTGGTTTGGTTTTGCGAGAGTTTTGGATTGATTCGGAATACTTAGTCCCTTGGTTAAAGGCTTAAGTTGTAAGAGTTGACCAAAAATTGACTTTTGTATAGACTACTCCAGAATAGTGTTTTGATAATTCCAATAGCTTTTTATGGTGATTTTAGACTTAGGTGTATGTCCGGATTTGGATTTTCAGGTTTCTAGATTGTTTTGGCTTGAATTGGCGAAAGTTGGAAAGTTGAAGGTTTGGAAGATTGATAAGTTTAACCGAGGGTTGACCTTGTTGATATCAGGTTTGGATTGTGGTTCCCGGAGTTGGTATAGATCCGTTGTATGATTTAGGTCTTACATGCAAAATTTTAGGTCATTCCGAGTTGATTTGACATGGTTCGGCATGAGTTTTAGAAGTTGAAAGTTCATTAGTTCATTAGGCTTGAATTGAGATGTGATTCGTAGTTTTGATGTTTTTTGGTGTGATTGTAGGCCTCGAGTAGGTTTGTGTTATGTTTTGGTATTGGCTGGTATGATTAGACGGGGTCCTGAGAGCCTCGGGTGTGTTTCGTATAGATTTCAGACCATTTCGCCTTGTTTTGGACTGCTGAGTTTCTCAAGTCAGGTTTCTTTCTTCGCGTTCGTGACTTGGAGGTCGCATTCGCGGAGGGTTAGAGGGGGATGGTATGTCTCCCTTCTTCACGTTCGTCAAGCAGCCGGGTTCTTGGAGGAGTTTGACCTACCCGTTCACGAGGGCCATGCCACGTTCGCAGAGGCTTAGGTGTTTTCTTCATCACCTTCGCGATGGTTTGAAAGCGATCGCAAAGGCATTTTTTGACAGATAATTTTTGGTCTTCGCCAATGCAATGAGTTTCATACATTCACGATGAGTATGCCTGGGTAGACCTATTTAATACTCTATTTCTAGGGCTTTTGTTATTTTATTATATTTTGAGTTATAAAGCTCGGATTTGGGCGATTTCCAAGCAGATTTTCACGATTTGGATTGGGTTAATTATTATTTACTCGGATTTATTTATCTTTCATGATTCCAACCTTGAATTTAGTGATCATCATGATGAAACAAATTGAAGGAATTGGGGATTTCAGTAAAAACATTTCTATAACATAAATTGATGATTTGAAGGTCGATCTGAGGTCGCAATTGGATGTAACTGGTATGGTTGGACTGGTATCGCAATAAGTGTTCAGAATTTATGATTGTTTTTTGGGTTTTGGGGTGTGGGTCCGGGTTTAACTTTTTGAGTTCACTTTTTGATTTTAGTTAGTGCTCGAAGATTTATTCTTCGGAATTATTTCCCATGGCTTTAATTTATGATATTAAGTTATTTTGGCTAGATTTTAGTCGTCTGAAGGTTGTTTCACATGGGAAGGGCTTCTTATAGCATTGGTTTAGCTTCTTTGAGGTAAATATCATGTCTAAACTTATACGGGGGAAATACCCTTTAGGTTTTAGCCATATTTTGTTGACTTCTATTATGTGAAAAGTAACACGTACATGAGGTGATAAGTATGTATACGAGTATTCTGTGTGGTTTTTGATTAGACCGTAGGCTATTAATATGCCTTTATGTGATAATGAAATTTATATGAAACTAGTTAGATCACTTTATGACTACTTGATCATGATCGTTTCATTGACTTAGGTCATGTTTTATTTGTTGAACACCCTTCGCTTAAATGATTATTTGTCATGTCCTCGTTGACGGTTGTTGCAAATGTGAACTTATACTTTGATGAAACTTTGTTACCCTTGTTGTGATATTTTGGCACTTGGAATTATTGTTTTGTGATATCAAGAAACTTGTGGACATGTTGAGCGGATTTATTGGGGGTGTCAGCACGAGGTTTTTGTCGTGCGATTTTGTCTATTTGTTCTGCGCGTGGGACAAAATAAGCGTAGCATTATCGCGGGCTGCCCACATGGTGAAGTAAAGTTGGCTATGTGCGCATGTGTCGAAATAAGGGTGGCATATCATATTTATGTGCACATGCGGCATACTAAGGGTGCCATTTTGATGATGTTGTGTGATATTTCAGTGTGTCTTCTTGTTGTTGTGATTGTGTTGAGACATGGTTGATATTTCATTGTCATAATTGATTATGAAAGCTTATATTTTGCACTTATCCGATTTAATGGGTGTATTTGACATTTCATCACATTCCTTACCTCTATTTGGTGTTTCGTGATCAAAGATGGGTTTCACTGCACCTAGTTGCAAGGGAACTGATGTCGATCTGTTCCCCCTGTTGTTTCTTGGTCTTTGAATGTTGGAGCAAGTCCCAGACTTGAGACTTGTTGATCTTTGAGCACTCAGAGGATGTGGAGCAGGTTCCCCATCTGGTTCTTAACATTATGTTTGTCAGATCATCAAAACATTACAAGGTACATATAACTTATCAATTTCCCCCTTTTTGATGAAGACAAACTTATAATTGAAGTTTCCCCTAAGAACCAGAATGACATACACATAACCTGTATTCCCTATGAATCTGTTCCCCAGCTTGTTCCCTCTTTTGGCATCATAAAAAGATCAGTAGCAAGCAATAAGCAAGAAGAATTCGAGCTTGGTTAACTCATGCCACATGTGTGCATACAATCATGACAAAAACCAGAGCACAAGAACAAGATATGCACAACAAAAGGACGAGAAATTCATTAATTTTGGAAATAAACAGGGAGAAGTTCCATTGATACACAATTACCACAAAATAAAAACAACAAAAAGGTACCAGTCATCAAACATATCCAAACACAGGAAACAAAAATAACTTGAACTTGAACTTGACACTTGGAAGGGAATGACTCTAAGGAGCATTGGAAGGGAAAGGCATAGATGAAGAGGCAAGGGTGTTAAGAAGTATGTCCATTCGAGCATTAGCTGACATATGCTCATTGAGCAGTTTCTCCTTCAGGTCCTCAACCTGTTTCCTTAGGTCGGCATTTTCTTTGGTCAAACCTGGAAACCTCTGTGCTGTGAGAGCTGCTGGAACCAGGTGCCTTCTGAAGCTGACTTAGCTGACACTCAAGAATGGCATTCCTTGCCTTCAGCTTCCTTATCTCATCAGTGGCACTATTTTGGGCATTGATCAATTAAGAGATAGTAGAAGTGCTGCCAACCCCTCCAACCTTATCAATGCACTCACATTCCTCAAGGGTGGTCTTGCAGAAGGTTTGTTTACAAGTACCCACTTTAGTTATTCCCAAAGGGACTTTGAAGAATTCAAAAACCTTAGTGAGGAGGAACCCGTAAGGCAGCCCATGATTACCATCCTTGAACTATGCTACCTTCTGCATGTGTTCTATCATGATGCCAAGCAGGTTGATAGTTGTGTATCCATCCAACGCTTCCATGAGAACCAGGTCTTCTCGAGATATGATGGAGCGCCTTTCTGTGCGAGAGAGCAACACCTTATTCCCCATTTCGAATAACAGTTGGTACACTGGGAGGAGGGCCTTCTTGTGTACTCGTTCCCCTTGCTGAACTGCCGTATCCTTCAAGATATCATTTCTAAAGTTTGAAGAGCAGGTTCTCTGAACAGAAGACACACCCTCAATATGTACTCCCAAAATAGTTCCCAGCACAACATAGTCCATCACAAAATCAACACCATTCACAATCATACAAATATGATGATCCTCAAGTGTAAAGAAGTCGGCATAAAGATTGCGCACTTCTTCCTCAAAAACTCTGGAATTCACAGATCTCCACCAATTGGCACATGCCAGCCATGTCCAGAATATCAGGGGTAAAGGTTCTTCCCCAAAGCACCTTCTGTTTCCTCAAATTTTCCCTACCAACATCCTTGGTCAGACTGACCTTCGCCTTTTTCAAGGAAAAGGTCCCTCACTTGCACTATCATTTCTCTTCACAGATTTCTTTACACTGTTGCTTTTCTCAGCAGGTTTCCCAGACACGTTCTTACCAGACCCCTCAGCCACTTTTTCTCCAGAATTTTGAACCGCAGGTTTCTTGGAGGATTTACAGATTGAGGGACTGGGTTCCGCATCCACCTCGTCATCAATGTCCACAACAAGAGCTGTAGGCACCACCTCTTCATGTACTAAATTTCCACCCTTCACTAACCTTCTCATCTTCTTTTCTTTCTTTCTTTTCTATTGCAGCCTAGTAGTATGTCTTTTAGGAGTGGGTGTTTTGGGAGTTTCTTTTCTATTCCTAGAACTAATAAAGCTTGAAAGAGCCATATTATCATAGTCTTCTTCACTACAGTCATTCTCTTCCTGAGATAGAGATCTCATCTCAGGAACAATAGTGGCCAATTGCTCATAATAGAAGTGAGGAGAGGGAGAAGGATCAGTACTGATCTTGGGTTATTTAGAAGAATAAAGAGTTTCATCCCAAGGAGGAGCATAAGGCTCCTCTTGTGTGAAGGGATCAGGTCCCTCAGTAAGTTCCCCAGTAGTACTATCTGGTGCCAGATTTTCGACAGGCACCAGTTCCCTTCTTTCTTTCAGTAGACAGTCATCTTCCCTATAAGACCCGTTCGTTTCAGACACACCTTTATAACCACTATCTATACAACCCTCAAGAGCGATTGACAACTTATTCTCCATGGTCTCTTGTTCTTGCAAACCCAAAGTGAACTTAGAAAACATAGGAAGAGCATTACCTGTAGAATCTGCGACATTCAAATCAATCCCTGGGGTAGTTCTTATTGATTCATCATTATTATGACCCGTGCCTTGCTGTATCTCAGAACTGTCTTCCACTGGCAGACTAGAAATTTTCTGATTTTATTCTCCCTTAACAGAATCTTCTTTAACCATATTTTCCGGCGAGGCAGAAGTCAAGGTCACAACCAAAAATTTCTTGGGAGTTGATTGTTTGCGACTCCTATGAGAACCAGAACTCAACTAAGTTGGAGCAGAAGGTGGTTGTGACTCTAGCTTAGGGTTTGGACTAGTCGGAACATGGAGTATGGGCTCTATCACCGGTGTTTCAACAGATGGGGACACAGTGGGGACAATGCTTGGAACATTCTGTGTTTCCTGATTGTCAGACATGGTGGAGTGTAGTTAGTTGAAGAATAGAGTTTGAAGAAGGAAAAGGGGAATTTTGGATTCTTGATGTGAACAAGTCTGAAATCGATTTATTTAAGAGGGGTGAGAGACATGTTGAGTATTAATTTTGGGTAGTCGGTCGCTTCATAAAGGGTGAGACGCTTGGATTCAAGAAGAAACAAAAAGGAAACTGACAATTTTAATGATGTGGCACCATTCCAGCCATTTAAACAATTGTGCATGAGAGTATAGAGAAACTACTAACATGTATCAAAGGAACCAGGTTCCTTGACAGGGTTTGAAAATGTAAGCCTCATCATTTGACCAATCGTGCAATGCATTAGCTACTTGTCTGCTCTGTAATCGTCATGCGTGTTAACCTGTAACGGTATAGAGGTGAGTTAGACTGCGCAAGAAAACACTTTTTAGCTATTTTACCTGTACATTTCTTTCGTAGCCAATCATCGAGGGACCAGGTTCTCGGCTTGATTTTATTAATCATAGTGCCATGCAATTCTTTTTAAAGAGCTCTCTGCTCAGTTCTTTGGTGAAGATATCTGCAATTTGACCTTATGTGCTACAAAACTTCACACAGATGAGCCCTTTCTCAACATTGTCTCGAAATCTTCTAGCTGCTGCTTGAGCCACAGAAGTTGAGCACAGTAAGAGGAAGCTTCCACATACTCAGCTTCAACAGTTGAAAGGACCACTGAGTTTTGTTTTCTTGTACCCCATGAGATTAGACACGAACCCAGAAAATGTGCCATATCAGAAGTATTTTTCCTATCCACCAGATAACCAGCATAGTCAGCATTAGCATACCCTATCAAGTCAAAGTTATCTCTTGAGGGATAGTAGAGAACCAGGTCCTGCGTTCCTTTGCGATACCTCAGAATTCCTTTGAGACTCATTTGGATTGGATTGAAACCTGGTACAAAGTCCCATACTGAAAATAATGACTGGTCTACTTCCTGTGAGATACAGAACTGACCCAATAATGCCTCTATACATAGTCTCGTTTACAAGATAACCAGGTTCATCCATATCCATTCGAGTGGTAGTAGCAACAGGTGTATCAATGATCTTTGAACTTTCCATCTCAAATCTCTTTAGAATCTCTTTGATGTACCTTTGCTGATTTATCATTGTGCCCCGAGGAGTTTCTCTAACTTATAGACCCAAGAAGAAATTTAATTCCCCTATCATGCTCATCTCGAACTCACTTCCTATGAGTTTTACAAATTCTTCACATAATGAGTCGTTTGCTGCTCCGAAAATGATGTCATCAATATAGACTTGCATAATGAGCAGGTTCCTCCCTCATTTCAAGCATGTTTCTTGCCTTTGATCTCGTTTGAATTCCTTATTATGGGATGGTCCAGGTATTTCTGAATATGATCCTCTCTCTACATATGGGGTCCCTTGATTTGCATCAGCAACTCTGTTTTCAGCTTCAGTTGTTGTGATTGAGGAACTGGGTTCCTCTATGTCAGCTAGAGATTCAACTGTGCCATTGTCATTTGAATCCTTGACCTGGCTCATCATATCAGTTTTTCCGTTTTCCATGTCAATGACTTCACCAAGGACAGTTGACTATTCTCCCTCTTGATCAATCTTATCATGTGAATCCTTCCCACATGAGTGGTGAGATTCATCAAAGATCATATGTATACATTCCTCAACATATTGCATCGCACACCTTGTGGTTCTTAAAGCTTGAGTTGGGCATGACGTGAACCAGGTCCTTCTTGACCAACTTGTTCAGCAATATGAAACTTGCATGACTCAGCCTTCTGCGCCATAGTTCAGCATCATCCTCAATAGCACTCAGACATCTGAGATCACCACTATTGTTTCATATGTCTCAGATTTGGGAGACACTTAACATGCTATACTTCAACCCATTCACGTGGTACACATTTTGAATTGAGTGAGAAAGAGACTTCCTAATTCTTCCAATTCCCATAATGTATCCCTTTTTGCTATTTCCAAAGGATACACTCCCACCTTGTAGGGCCTTCACTGAAAGGAAATCAATTGTGTTTCCAGTCATGTGCTTTGAGCAGCCGCTATCCATGTACCATTATAGGCTACTCCCTTTCACTATTCCCTACACAAAAAAAATAGGAGTTAGACTTAGGAACCCAAACTAGTTTCAGTTCCTTAATTGTTTCATTCAGATCAACTACTACTGCTAGTAGGTCATCTCTCTCAAGCTCAGTGTTAGCAACTCTTTTGGTCAAGAGATATTTTTCTTTTTCAACACTCTCAATGGTTTCATTCAAATCAACCATCACTACTTCTAGATCATCTCTCTCAAGTTCNAAAATTCTTCACATAATGAGTCGTTTGCTGCTCCGAAAATGATGTCATCAATATAGACTTGCATAATGAGCAGGTTCCTCCCTCATTCAAGCATGTTTCTTGCCTTTGATCTCGTTTGAATTCCTTATTATGGGATGGTCCAGGTATTTCTGAATATGATCCTCTCTCTACATATGGGGTCCCTTGATTTGCATCAGCAACTCTGTTTTCAGCTTCAGTTGTTGTGATTGAGGAACTGGGTTCCTCTATGTCAGCTAGAGATTCAACTGTGCCATTGTCATTTGAATCCTTGACCTGGCTCATCATATCAGTTTTTCCGTTTTCCATGTCAATGACTTCACCAAGGACAGTTGACTATTCTCCCTCTTGATCAATCTTATCATGTGAATCCTTCCCACATGAGTGGTGAGATTCATCAAAGATCATATGTATACATTCCTCAACATATTGCATCGCACACCTTGTGGTTCTTAAAGCTTGAGTTGGGCATGACGTGAACCAGGTCCTTCTTGACCAACTTGTTCAGCAATATGAAACTTGCATGACTCAGCCTTCTGCGCCATAGTTCAGCATCATCCTCAATAGCACTCAGACATCTGAGATCACCACTATTGTTTCATATGTCTCAGATTTGGGAGACACTTAACATGCTATACTTCAACCCATTCACGTGGTACACATTTTGAATTGAGTGAGAAAGAGACTTCCTAATTCTTCCAATTCCCATAATGTATCCCTTTTTGCTATTTCCAAAGGATACACTCCCACCTTGTAGGGCCTTCACTGAAAGGAAATCAATTGTGTTTCCAGTCATGTGCTTTGAGCAGCCGCTATCCATGTACCATTATAGGCTACTCCCTTTCACTATTCCCTACACAAAAAAAATAGGAGTTAGACTTAGGAACCCAAACTAGTTTCAGTTCCTTAATTGTTTCATTCAGATCAACTACTACTGCTAGTAGGTCATCTCTCTCAAGCTCAGTGTTAGCAACTCTTTTGGTCAAGAGATATTTTTCTTTTTCAACACTCTCAATGGTTTCATTCAAATCAACCATCACTACTTCTAGATCATCTCTCTCAAGTTCAAAGTTAGCAGCTTTTTCAATTAAAACTTTTTTCTCTTTCTTAGCGCACTCAATAGTGTCTTTCAAATCTACCACAATGACTACTAGGTCATCTCTAGATTATTCTGCTACTCCTAATTCCACAATTAGAGCATTTTAATTATTTATAAGACTGTGGTATGCATCTATTAAAGAATTTTCCAAAGACATGAGTTTTTTAGAAGAATAAGATTTCAGATTTCTCTGAACATCCAGAAAATTTACCTCATCACCGTCTTCGTCATCTTCATCATCATCAGACTGACCCATCAAGGAAAAAATAGAGTTATACTCAGTTGCTTCACTTTTTACTGCCATCATTGAATTGTCACCGTGATCATTATCTTCTTCAGATTCCCTGGATGAGTCTCCCTATGCAGCAAGAGCTTGCTTTATAACATTGTCAGCGCCATTCTTTCTCTTGAAGCGTTTATCAGGAACCGGGTTCCTCTTGGCTGCTTTGTCAAAATTGTTTTTGTACTAATCTTAATTAAGGAGAGGGCAATCCTTGATGAAGTGTCCTGACTTGCTACATTTATGACAGAGGTCATAATTGTTTGGCTTGCTATAACTTCCACTTTTTTGAATGCCTCCATTCCTGCGAACGATCTTCTAGAATCTTCTTGTCAAGTAAGCCATATCACTATCCTCACCACTTGAATCATTGTTTTCGGTCTTGAGGACCAGGTTCTTCTCCCTTTTGGGTTATATTCTTTCATTGTCCTTCTTCTTCTTCTTCTTCTTCTTCTTCTTCTTCTTCTTCTTTATTTCATATGTTTTTAGATTGCCAACAAGCTCATCAATGGTTAAAAACCTACTCCAAACCAAATTTAAAGAACTTGAAGAACCTTCAATGTGCCAACTTTCAATATTAAGCGCCGAAACNCCTAGGAATTAACCTTTTAATCCATCACTAACTTGTAGCAACTCTATTACAAGCCACGTTGTAATACCTCTATTACAAAGACTTATAACTCACCAACTTGTAAAAACTCTATTACAAGCCACTTTGTAATAACTGTATTACAGAGACTTCCAAATCGACTAAACTAGCCAAGACACAAACACAGGGGTTTATGATTTACAAAGGTCTCCTACACAATGCTTCTAACTAAGCTAAGTAGGATTTACATGTAAAGAACTTTAACAAAGGTGAAACATAACTAGGGACATGTAATGACTCAATACATGAAATTGGTCCTTCATTATATTGTTCTTTGTTCTTGATGCCCTTGAGAATCACTTGCAAGATTGACACAAACTTGAGAGAATTTTCTTAAGCGATTATGAATGTGCAAGTGTTGTTTTGCATTTCCTTCATGTTAATATTGCATAAGTGACATCACTTGAATTATGTAAGCATGTTTGGTACAATGTCATTCCCCATAGAGTGACTGCTCCACTATTTACATTGTTGCGTGTGTGCAGAGGAACAATTGTAGTCACTTTACAACTATAGGGAGTTGACTTGTACTGTCAGCAAGGGAACTGATGTCGATCTATTCCCCCAGTTGTTTCTAGGACTCTGAATGTTGGAGCATGTCTTAGACGTGAGACTTGTTGATATTTGAGCACTCAGAGGATGTGGAGTAGGTTCTCCATCTGGTTCTTAACATTAATTTTGTGAGATTATCAAAATATTACAAGGTACATATAACCTATCAGGGAGGTTGTTTATGGGCTTGCCTTACCTCCCAACCAAGCAGGATTTCATCTAGTATTTCATGTTTCGACGCTCCAGAAGTATCACGACAATCCATCTCACGTGTTGGATTTCAGCTCAGTCCAGTTGTACAAGGATCTGTCTTATATTGAGGAGCCAGTGGCTACCTTGGACAGGCAGGTTCGAAAGCAGAGGTCAAAGAACATTGCATCAGTGAAGGTTCAGTGACGAGTTCAGCCGGTCGAGGAGACAACTTGGGAGACCGAACATGATATGCGTAGCCGTTATCCTCATCTTTTAACCACCTCGAGTATGTCTCTATGCTCATTCGAGGATGAATGATTGTTTTAAGAGGGGGAGGATGTAACGACCCGGCCGATCATTTTGAGAGTTAGAGCCCTGATCCCCGGTTAAATGCTTCCCCCGTGTCTATTTCTACTATTGTGACTTACCAGGAGGTTTCGTTTTGGGATTTTGAAGTGTTTGGGACACTTAGTCCCTAAATGGGAGTTTAAGTCTTAGTATTTGGACCATAGTCAGAACTATGTGAAGACGACTCCGGAATGGAGTTCTTTTGCTTCCGTTAGCTTTGTTGTGTAATTTTTAACTTAGGGGCGCGTCCGCATTGTGTTTTGGAGGTCTGTAGCTCATTTAGGCTTGGAATGGAAAAATTTGAATTTTTGGAAATATGGACCGGTAGTGGAATTTTTTATATCTGTGTCGGATTCTGATTCCGGAAGGTGGAGTAGGTCCGCAGTGTTGATTATGACTTGTGTGAAACATTTGTCATAAATCAGACGTGGTTTGACATGTTTCCAAATCGGTTATAGACATTTGAAGTTTCAAATCCTTTAAGTTTGATATAGAGGGTGATTTGTGATTTTAGCATTGTTTGATGCGATTTAAGGGCTCGACTAAGTTCGTATGGTGTTTTAGGATTGGTTGGTATGTTTGGTTGAGGTGATGGGGGCCTCGGGTGTGTTTCGGATGCTCAACGGGCTGAAATTTGGACTTATGCAATTGCTGAGAATATTGGTGCTGGTGTAACCGCACATGCAGAGTGGACACCACAGGTGAGAGCCCATAGAAGCATGACTTGGATCGCAGCAGCGACTTGAGGTGAGCAGAGCAGAGTCCGTAGGTGAGAAGCTTTTCCCGTACCTGCGATGGCCGCAGAAGTGGACAATAGGGCGCAGGTGCGAGCTTGTGTCCGCAGGTGCGATGTAATTTTTGCACCTGCGACATGCGCAAATGCGGTCAGTGGTCGCAGAAGCTGAGGAAGCTGGAGTAAGTGATTTCCGCAGGTGTGGGTAAATGATCGTAGGTAAAGTTTTACTGGCAGAAAAAGGGAAAAATCGAGGGTTTGAAATCATTCTTCTTTTTTGGACTTGAGAACTCGGATTTTGGCAATTCTTTGAAGGATTTTCAAAGGAAGTTATTGAGTAATGATTCCTAACTCATTTTTGGTTGTTTCCTATTAATCCATCGTTGATTTTGTCATTTAATTAGGGATTTGAGTTGGGAAAATGGGGAAATTTTGAGAAAAGTTCTTAGGCCGAATTTTGGGATTTTGATCAAGACTTTGGTATCGGATTTGAGTAAATTTGGTATGGTTAGACTCGTGAGTAAATGAGTATTCATATTTTATGACTTTTACCCGATTCCGAGATGTGGGCCCGGGGAGGCTTTTGGGGCAATTTTCCAAAATCTTGCCTTTGCTTTGATTTCATTAGTTAGATTAGTTTCTTGTAGCTATATTTATGTTATGTAATTGATTTGGCTAGAATTGGGCCATTTAGAGGTGGGTATTTGTGGAAACATCATTGTGACGGATTGATTTGAGCTTGGTTCGTGGTAAGTGGCTTGCCTAACCTTGTTTGGGGGAACTCCCCTTAGGATTTGGTACTATTTGATATGTGAGCGCCGTGTACGTGAGGTGACGAGTACGTACACGGGCTATTTGTTGTAAAATTCCATTTTCACTAAGTCATAACCTGTTTCTCCTTATTAGAACTACATTAGCATATGTAACTATCCTGTTTAGATTAGAATACCATGCCTACGTGTTTTAACTGCCTATTTGAACTCTGTGCAGCATATTTAGTGAAATTTCCTGCATTCCTTGACTTGCACTTAGTCTAAACTGTAGGTTCTCTTGCTGTAACTGTTATTCCTATTGGTTGAGTTGCATATTTACTTTGGGACTATGAAACAGTATTCCAGGATATCCCCTATAGTGCATATTTATTTTTGGACTACGGAACGGTATTCCGGGAGATCCCCCCTGCACATTTACGTTTGGGACTATGAGACGGTATCTTGGGAGATCCCCTGTTGTTACCATTATGTTATAAGCTGTTTTCTTTCATTGATTCTATCCCTGTTAGATTTTCGTATCTATTTTTACTGTGATATTTCATTTTGTCTTATTTCATTATATTTATACCAGTAGGGCCCTGACCTGATCTCGTCACTACTCGACCGAGGTTAGGCTTGGCACTTAATGTGTATCGTTGTGGTGTACTCATGCCCTTCCCTGCACATGTTTTTCTTGTTCAGATCCAGGTTTATCTTACCAGCCTCATCACTAGTTACAGTCTCTGCTTCTTATTGGAGACTTTAAGGTACAACTGCCCGCGCCCGCAGATCCTCAGAGTCCCCCTCTATCCCCCTATGTTCATTTTCCCTTCTTTCTGTTTAAATGATGTATATAACAGTTAAGACTTCTTAGTAGCTTGTGACTTACGGTATTCCGGGTTTTGGGAAGTGTTTGGTGTATTTCAGAGGTGATAATTATTTATGCCAAGTGGTATTCAGTTGGTTATTAAATATCTGTTAATGTTAGTAGTTAATGTTCATGCTATTATTTTATTTCCGCACAGTGTTAGGCCTACCTAGTCATAGAGACTAGGTGCCGTCACGACAACTCATGGAGGGAGAAATTGGGTCGTGAAAGGGCTGTTCAAGCCTTTACTCAAGGTTTGAACGAGCGAAGTTCGACAATGTCCCGATAACTAAAGTAGAATATAGTTGAATATCCGGCGGTGACCTGGGCCGATGTACATAATCGATACTAGTTGAAGATCAGGGTTGAGGATGATTAGCTGGGAGCCACTTCCAATTCCGTTTACCCAAATAGATCCCAAGGTAGAATTCAAAGAGATATTGACACAGAACCCCGATCAAACAGAGATCGGTACCAACCATATGGCGCAGATCATAGAAATAACGGACTAGGACGTAGTCTCGTTCAAAATGATCAAAGGAATGATCGAGGACAAAGCTCTTGAGGGCTCATGAGTAAGAGTGGCTTCCATAAAGATGTCAGCCTAAAGAAGCGCCACGGTTATCAGAATACAACTTTAGCATCGACGCATCGGTTATTGTATCAGCCATTGGACAAATCAAGGATACTAGGTGGCCCAGACCCCTATAGACCGATCCAGCTCAAAGCAACCCTAATCAAATATGCAAATACCATGGAACCCTTGGTCACAAAACCAAAGACTGCATACAATTAAGGAAGGAGGTAGCTTGTTTATTCAACGAGAGTCACCTTCGAGAGTTCTTGAGTGACCGAGCTAAAAATAACTCAAGAGACAAGGATGCAAACAGGAAAAATGAACAGGAGGAACCACAACACATGATTCATATGATAATTGGTGGAGTCGATATTCCACAAGGCCCGATATTTAAATGCACCAAGGTGACAATAATAATGGAGAAACGTACCCCGAACTACTTACTAGAAGATACCTTGTCTTTCAATGATGAGGATGCAGAAGGGATCGAACAGCCTCACAACGACGCACTGGTAATATCTATCCTTATGAATAAAATTCAAGTTAAACGTGTGTTGATCGATCCAGGTAGCTCGAAAAACATTATTCGATCGAGGGTCGTAGAGCAAATCGGCCTACAGGATCAAATCGTGCCTGCAACTAGAGTACTCAACGGCTTCAACATGGTAAGTGAAACCACCAAAGGCGAAATCATTTTGCCAGTAAATGTGGTGGGGACTATCCAGGAAACAAAGTTTCATGTAATCGAAGGTGACATTAGATACAACGCGCTACTCGGGAGACTTTGGAATCATAATATAAGGGCAGTACCTTCGACGCTTCATCATGTCTTAAAATGTCTAACATCGGAAGGAATCAAAACGGTGTACGGTGAACAACCCACCGCCAAAGAGATGTTTGCAATCGACGAAGTAGTACCAGTATCTGCACTTTCGTCAACAAAGGGATCAGAGTCAAAAGGAAAAGAAGAAGTCAAATAGCAACCACAGGCGCCGGCCTCGGCCCCATCGAAGGAGCAGGAGATCTTCGAGGATGAAAATTATATGATACCTCGAACCTTCATAACCCCCGATGATTCTGATGCAACGAAGTCAACGGTCGAGGAGCTGGAATAAATCATACTGATCGTGCATCTTCCCAATCGAAAGGTATAACTAGGCACATGGTTAACTCCCCCGCTCAGTGTTAACTCCCGAGCTTAGGAAAAAACTCATTCAATTCCTTTTAAATAATATGGATATTTTTGCTTGGTCCCACCTAGATCTGACAGGAACCCCACCGGAGATCACAACACATCGATTGAGCCTGAACCCGATGTTCAGACCGGTAAAACAAAAGAGAAGGCCCCAGTCCGAGGTAAAATATGCATTCATCATGGACGAGGTAACCAAACTTCTCAAGATAGGATCCATTTGTGAAGTAAAATATCTTGAATGGTTAGCAAACGTAGTTGTAGTCCCTAAAAAGGGGAACAAACTTAAAATTTCTCGACGCTTACTTTGGGTACAATTAAATTCAAATGAACCCGGAGGATCAGGAAAAGACTTCATTCATCACTAAGTATGGCACCTATTATTATAATGTAATGTCATTTGGGCTACAAAATGTTGGTGCTACTTACCAACACCTAGTGAATCGAATGTTTGAAGAACAAAAAGGTAAATTAATGGAGGTATATATTTATGATATGATAAATAAGACCTTGCATGCATAGGACCATTTAACACATTTGCAAAAAAATTATCAGCATATTGAGAAACTACAACATGAAGCTCAATCCTGAGAAATGTGCATTTGGGGTCGGGTCGGGCAAGTTTCTCGGCTTTATGGTGTCAAATCGGTGGATCGAGATCAATCTCGATAAAATCAAGGAAATCAAAGACATAACATTCACGGACTGCGTTAAGGCCGTACAAAGATTAATAGGGCGGATAGCTGCCTTAGGTCGGTTTATCTCGATGTCTTCAGATCGAAGTCACAAGTTTTTCTCATTTAACAAAAAGGAGAACAATTTTGCTTGGACCCCGAAATGCCAACAGGTGTTGGAAGAGTTAAAGCGGTATCTTTCGAGCCCACCATTACTTCATACTCTGAAAGCGGACGAGCGACTCTACTTATATTTAGCAGTCTTGAAAGTTGCGGTAAGTGGTGTCCTAGTTCGAGAAGAGCAAGGTATGCAATTTCCTGTTTACTATGTTAGTTGAACTTTAGGTGAAGCCGAGACCCGGTACCCGCACTTAGAAAAAATGAGCGCTTGCTCTAATAAGCGCCTCTAGGAAATTAAAACTATATTTTCAGTGCCACCCAATTTGTGTGGTGACCACTTATCCTCTTCGAAATGTTCTGCACAAGTCCGAACTCTCGGGCCGATTGGCTAAATGGGCTGTCGAAATCAGTGGGTTTGATATCGAGTATCAACCCTGAATGGCCATCAAGTCTCAAATCTTAGCAGACTTTATGGCCAATTTCACGCCAACCCTCGTACTCGAGGTCGAAAAGGAACTTTTGTTAAAAACGGGTACATCTTCGGGGGTATGGACCCTTTTCGCAGATGGCGCTCCGAATGTGAAGGGGTCCGAGCTAGGCATTGTTTTGAAGCCTCCCACAGGTAATACAATTAGACAACGTATCAAAACCCCTAAGTTGACTAACAATGAGGCCGAGTATGAGGCTATGATTGTAGGTCTCGAGCTGGCTAAAAGCTTGGGAGTAGAGGTCATCGAGGCCAACTGTGACTCCCTACTTGTGGTTAACCATGTCAACAGGACCTTTGAGGTTCAAGAAGATCGAATGCAGTGGTACTAACTGTAGGTAACCCTACATCGATTTAAAGAATGGACCATACAGCATGTACCTCGAGAATAGAATAGTGAGGCCGATGCTCTTCCAAATTTGGGGTCATCAGTCGAAGACGACGAAGTTAGCTCGGGGACTGTCGTACAACTTTCGAAGTGAGTAATCGAAGAAGGCCATGCCGAAATAAACTCCATAAGCGTAACTTGGAATTGGAGGAATAAATATATCGAGTATCTAAAAAAGGGGAAGCTTCCATCGGACCCTAAGGAATCGAGGACTCTGCGAACAAAGTCTGCACGATTTACATTGGCCGAAGATGGAAAATTATACAAAAGGATGTTCGATGGACCGTTGGAAATATGTTTGGGTCGGGAGATACCGACTACGTCCGACGAGAAATTCACTAGGGTACTTGCGAGAACCATTCTGGTGCCGAATTACTTGTTCACAAAGTCATCAGAGCGGGATACTATTGGGCCAATATGGAAAACGATACTAAGGAATTTGTTAAAAAATGCGACGAGTGCCAAAGATATGCACCGATGATCCACCAACCTGGAGAGAAACTTCATTCAGTACTATCTTATGGTCGTTCATGAAATAGGGAATAAATATCGTCGTCCCTCTGCCATCGGCCCCAGGTAAAACTGAATTTATTTTATTTATGACTGGCTATTTCTCTAAGTTGGTTAAAGCACAAGATTTTGAGAAAGTTTGAGATAAATAAGTTATAGACATAATCTGGGATCACATCATAGGCTGATTCGGGATACCCACTGAGATAGTATGCGAAAATGGAAAACAATTCATCGGCAGCAAAATCACAAAGTTCCTCGAAGATCACAAAATAAAAAGGATCTTGTCGATGTCGTATCATCCTAGTGGGAATGGACAAGACGAATCGACAAACAAGACCATCATTCAGAATCTAAAGAAAAGATTAAACGACGCTAAGGGGAAATGGAGAGAAATTTTACCCGAATTCCTTTGGGCGTATCGAACAATGTCAAAATCCAGTACGGGGGAAACACCGTTCTCCTTAGTATATGGCGCCGAAGCTCTGATCCCGGTTGAGGTCGAGGAACCTAGCGTCAGGTTGCGATACATAACGGAAGAGTCAAATCACGAGGCTATGAACACAAGCCTCGAATTGCTAGATGAATAACGGGAAGCCGCCCTCATCCGAATGGCCACACAAATGCAGCGAATCGAAAGGTACTACAACCGAAGAGCCAATCTTCGCCACTTTCGAATTAGGGATTTAGTTCTAAGAAAAGTGACCCTCAATACTCGAACGTCAAACAATTGCCAAAAAATTGGAACCTATCACTCCTCAAACGATATTATTTCTAAGGGTTGACCTTTCTCCTTTTTCATTTGTATTTTATAATAGTTGCAGGTGTTCGATCGAAGGCAATGAAGTTCTCTCCAAACACGAAGTCTTTAGGTCTGAAAGAGCTCGTTGCACTCTTTTTTCCTTCGACCGGTTTTTATCCCAAATGGGTTTTTCCGGCAAGGTTTTTAACAAGTCATCCATTGTTCGTGCTAACTTAGAGAAATTCAACAGTATCGTAGACTTCTTTACAATCAACCTCGAATACTGGGGGGGCATCACCCTCGGATGTTATGTTTTCAAGGAAAATACTTCATATCAACAGAATCTTGATGGGTAAATTTTGTAAAGGGTCAAACGGTCAAATGCACCGTGTCCATGTAGATTACTCGAGCCCTAATGGCAAAACATGTACGCATGAATGATCTATTGAAAGAAGTATTGTTTCCTTACCATATGTTTCGTGCCTTAGAGAAATTTCTACTTTACAATTTCATACTTATGATCTATTACAGAAACTGGCTCAAGTGCC
>AWOL01S0289019.1:0-14501 GCA_000715115.1 Nicotiana otophora
GGAAAGAAAGAAACTAACATCATTCCAAGACTTAGGATTTGAGCGGTTGAAATCATATAACATGGTACTTTCTTTCTCTTAGGTTGAAATCATATAACATTGGTACTTTTTCGACTACTTTGGAAGGTGGGTTCCTTGAATTTGAAGCTTGCTGACCTACAATTGAAAGCGGGTGCCTTTAAATTTGAGGCTTGTTGACCCGCATTGGATAGTGGGTGCCTTGAGATTGAATTGATTCTTGAAGCTTGAGCTTGAATTGAGAATTGGATTGAGTCTTGGATGTTTGATTCTTGATCAGAAGGTGAGAAGATGAATTTGAGATGTTGGTCAATGTGTGCATCACGTCAAAGCTTGACCCCAACTGTCTTTGTGCTCGAACAACCTTCTTTTCTCGATCAGGGTTTGTAACTTGATTCTTGGCCATCAAACCTATGTTCTGGGGGGAAACCTGCAAGGCATCACAGACAAATAAAATGAACAAAAGTTTTCTGCCCCAGTTTGCACTAGGCAAATTTTGTGAGTTATTAGAAAAAGCTGTAAACTAGTTCTTTTTAAAAAAAAGAAAATTTAGAGAAAAGGAAGCATCGGGGAGTAGTGTATCCTATACTAAAATGCAACTAGGGAATGGTGTACCCTATGTCAAAAGAAAAAAATAACTAGGGAATGGTATACCCTATATTGAGAAATGTAGCTACGGGATGATACACTATATACTAATATGCGACTAGGGAATGATGTACCCTATGTCATAAGAAAAAATACAACTAGAGATTGGTGTACCCTATGTTAAAAAATATAACTAAGGGATGATGCATTATATACTAATATGCGACTAAGTTTTTTTTTAAATTATCATTCTAGAAGTAAATTCATCAGACAAGGACATTACATCCTAGGAGAAAAATCATCAAACTAGGTATTTTAATCTTAGGAGAAAGATTCATCAGATTAAGATCTTATATCCTTATGAAAAATTTCATCACACTAGGTTATCTTTATCTTAGGAGAATGATTCATCACACTAAGATTCTTATATCATATGAGAAAATTCATCAGACTAGGTTATCTTTATCTTAGGAGAATGATTCATCAGACTAACACTCTTATCCTAAGATAAAGATTCATCAGACTAGGTCTTCTTATCTTAGGGAAAAGATTTATCAGACTAAGACTTTTTATATTAGGAGAAAGATTAATCAGACTAAGACTTTTTTATCCTAGGAGAAAATTCATCAGACTAGGTCTTCTTATCCTAGGAGAAAATTTATCAGACTAGGTTTTCTTATCTTAGGACAAAATTCATTTGACTAATACTTCTTACACTAGGAGAAAATTCATCAGACTAGGTTTTCTTATCTTAGGAGAAAATTCATCAGATTAAGACTTCTTATCCTAAGAGAAAATTTGTCAGACTAGGTTTTCTTATCTTAGGAGAAAGATTCATCAAACTAAGATTTCTTATCCTAGGAGAGAGATTCATCAGACTAAGATTTCTTATCTTAGGAGAGAGTGTCTCAGACTAGAAAAATATTTACCCTAGGAGGAATAAGTCTCAGACTAGGATGTGTTACCTTAGGAGAAAAATGTGAAGAATAATGGCATGATTTATGCATACTAAAAAATCAAATAAAACGGAGTTTTGAGATACTTCCCTTTGGCGGCTCTTTTCTTTCTCTTTTTTTCATCTTTTTTTTTGTGATCCACTTTTCGTGCACCGTTTTGTTCCTATTTCAAACAAAGAAATTTTTTGTGAGTTTTTTAAAAAGTGATGGTCGATTTGTGGCCTTAATGTATTTGGCAGCTTGGCTTTGTGCTCATTCTCTTTTGGAAGACCAACTGTGTTGGTAGTCGGCTGCACTACTTAGAGACTCGGTTATTGCTTTTAAGAGAACATTGCTCTCCGTATAACCCCTGATTGTTTTGTACCCTGTGCCATTTGGATTTGTGGCTCAATCATCCTTATTCTAGATGGAAATTGTTGCTCCGGTAACCTTTTTCTCATATCTTGAAAAACTTTTTGCTTTTTGAGCAATTTGTCTGTCAGAGAGAATGGCAAATGGATATGTGCCTTTTGCATAATGTGCACACCCTATAGTCTTTGTCTAGTACCATAGAGAACCCGTAATCAATATTGCAGTCTTTTGTTTGCTTGCTTTTGACAAGTAGGTCGACATAAGTATTATTTTGGAGGGGAGCCTTTGCATGAATCCTCAAGATATGTCAATTGTAACAACTAATTATGAATGTTACTCCTTGGACAGTGTTATCTTGAATGTGTTGTCCAGAACGTGCTTTATGCAACTGAAAAGATGATAGCAGATTTTAAAATTTTTCTTGCTTGTTTTGATGAGGACTGACTCAAAGATAAAAAGAAAAAAGACAAAGCTATGCATAAGAAAGAAGCAATTTTTAACAAGAGGCACTCCATTTGGGGAACGGAAGGAAAGAATGAGCTACTCTAAGTGTGGTAGCCAGCCTTAGTGATTATGACATGTATTTCGGACTTAGGGACCTAATCTATCAAATCAATCTAATCTTTCCTTCTTATCATTCCTTCGAGCTTCGAAATCGAGCATCTTTGTGCCATTTATTTGCATCAAACTCACGCCTCGCCTTCGACTAGTGGTTCCCCGAGGAGTTTCACTAACAAGCCTGTCTCATTTGTTTATATCTCCTCACTGTCGCCTTAAAATGACCACGAAGGTTTCCACTAAAAAGAGTCTCTCATTTTTTTTATGAATTCTTTGAGCAAGCGACATGACCTTGTTCATCGTATGATAACCATTGCACATTTCGTGCCATGCTTGGCCTTCTCGAAAACTGATTAGGAGGTCCTTATTTGGAAAGCTTTTGGATATGGTTAGAAAGAAAGGGCGGCATGAAGACTCAAAATAAACTCAATGTGATGTGTTGTACACTTACAACTCTTGGAATCGACTCTTTCAAAAATCTAAAAATAAAACTTATGACCGAGTTTCAAATATTGGGAAGATTTTAAGTTTTTGTTTTGTTGGACCGAACCTTAGAGCAAGGTTGCCTACATATCCTTTTTAAAGGAATCAGGTCAAACATAGTTCCTACATCTGACCTAATGATTTGTCGTTATTTTTTCATCATTGTTTTTCTTTTTGCTTCTTTTTTTTAGCCCATTCTTTTCCTTTTTGGGAAACTTTTTTTTTACTTGAACTTTCTAATAGTTTACCCAGTTTGTACTTTTTGGGCCATGGACCTTTTATTTTATTTTTTTGGGACTTTCTACTCTAAACTTGATTCTAAGAGAGAGGGGACAATTAAAATGACACAAGCTCTAAAGGAGTAACGAAGGATGTAAAGTGTTTGGATAGAAGAAAAAGGGTCTCCCAGCTTCAAGAATACCAACCACATTGTCTATTCACAATCACAACATTGATGGACATGTTCGTCTTCTTTGTCTTGTCCAGTGTAAAGTTGTATGCGTAATACTTTTTTCATAGTGAATGAACCTTGTCAATTTGGGCAACTTTTCCCTCTTGGTGTGAGAAAATATATTTTGGCACTAACTAATCCATTTCAAATTGTATGGATTGCACCTTATTTTTAAAAATACTTTCCATCTATTAGTGCCAAACTTTTGACCATGTTTCAACTCATTCAATATTCTTAAGTCTAATCTTCACAATGCTTTGGAGATAGAGCTCCTAAACCTCCATGGGTATGACCACTCGGTGCCATGTAAATCTGGCTCATAGTTACTTTAAAATGTGTTAACTCTGTGTTCATCCTCAAAAGTATGTTTATCTGAGTTATCCAATTCAAGGCTAAATCAGTTTTCTAAGATCAGGCCAAATATTCTGCATGCACGTCATGTCACTTGAACTAGCAGGAAAGAACTAAGCACAGAATGACACAAAATGACAAAACGGCAAACTGAATTTCATTGAATAACAAGATAGAAGAGTTTGACTCAAGACGAGCAAACTAAAATCTACGTTACACCCCTGAGATAATCCCAAATAAAGAAAATAGCAACAAAATAAACAAACAAGACTAACAAACAGACAAAATAAAAGGATAGACGGGTTTGACTCAACAAAATAAACAAACAAGACTAACAAACAGACAAAATAAAAGGATAGACGGGTTTGACTCAACAAAATAAACAAACAAATAAAATCTGGATCATAACCCTAAAATAACCCAGAATAGAAACAACATCAAAACAAGGTACCAAGATTCCTTCCTAGAGAGGAGGGGATGGTTTTCCAATTGCTAAGCTTGACATTTTAGCCACAAATTTTCTCAGCATCACTAGGGCCTTCCCCAATTTCAATCTCATTAACTTTAATGGGAAAGTTCTCAACCCCTTTGATCAACTCATATTTGGCATTATCCGCTAGATTCAGGACCGGCGACATAAGATATTTTATAGCAACTGATTTGCTAGAGGCCTCGAGGATTCTCATATTCCACCTCACCACGTACCATCCCCATAAAATGTGCATCATCATGTGCAGGTAAAAGATTATGTATGATATTCGTGGTGTCAATGTCCTGGACCACAATTACATTTTTCTAGACCATCCTTTTTATTTCTCTTTTCAAATCCCTATAGCTTTCAACACTATGCCCATGGGCATTGGAATGGTATTCACACCTTTTAGAAGGGTCAAAGCTTCTACAGGCAGATCCACATAATTTAGAGGAATAGGTGTAATCATGCCATAATGCTTTAATTTCTCAAACTAGCTTGTATAGGACTCCCCTATTAGTGTAAAATTATCTTTCGATCTCTGCTACCCTCTATATTCTTGCCTTGGATGTGGGTTATAGGACACTTGAAAATTTTGTGGAGGCTGACGAAAATTTTGTGGTGCTGGTGCTCGCCTTCTAGGGTGTCTGGTGCATGGGCATATGACTCTAGATTGTGGACGACAAGCTGAGGTGGATCAATAGAGTATTGTGGGTTCTGAAGTAGATAGCAGTGCTCAGTGGAATCATAGGAAATCTGATAAGGCTGCCCATATTTTCGAGATATTCCCCTAGGATCTCTTCTCGACCCTGATGCCATCATGGTCTCTACGTCGTTCTCATTCGTGTCACCAAAATTACCAGATCCAATAAGGATAACCTGATTTGTGGCTTTGAGAACTGCTTGACTTATAATTTTGCATGTCTTGAGGCCATTCTCAAACATTTCACCAATCTTGATTGCTTCCGAGAAAGGTTTGCCCATTGCGGTTATTATGTTTTGAAAATAGCCAGGCTCTTGGGCCTGAAGGAAGATAGCGATTAACTCGTCGTCATCCATGGCTGGCTTAACTCTAGCCGCTTGCTCTCTCCATTTAATGGTATACTCTCTAAAACTTTTGCTCGACTTCTTTTTAATATTTGAAAGGGAATTGCAGTCTGGGAAAATATCTATATTATACTGAAAATGTCTTACAAAAGCCTGGGCTATGTCATCCCATGCCCGCCAATGAGAGGTGTCCTGATTAGTAAACCATTCGAAGGCTGCTCCCGCAAGGCTTTCCCCAAAATAAATTATCAGTAACTCTTCCTTTTCTCCCGCGCTTCTTAGATGATTGCGATGCCTTTTCAAGTGAGCTATGGGGTCTCCATGTCCGTCATACTTTTAAAACTTAGGGGTCTTGAACTAGGTGGTAAACGAATATCGGGAAACATATATGGATACTTGAAGGCAATACTCTTTTGACCTGCCAACCCTTATATGTTTTTAATTCATTGTACTATGTTTTTCATTTTAGGGGCTATTTCTTCTTGTGCCATCTTTCGGACAGGCTTCTCAATCTCTACAGGAATATCAAATAAGTATGAGTGGTACTCTGGTCAGTGGTATTGTTCTTGTTGGGTAGCAAATTGTAGCTCATGATTCTTTATCTGTATTACTATTAGCTACGGGATGGTATAGATAGGCATAACATTAGTGGTTGCCTGATTCATTTTTAATAGTGCACCATGGGAGTGCACAGCAGAAGTCCCAGCCATATTCATGTAATGGAGATAAGAACTGACTTTAGGTGGCCAAGATGGATCATACAATAAGACATGAGTGGTGGTCGTCAAGATGGGTGCAACCTCTGGGAAACCAGGAATAAACGAGGGCGAATCTTGGCCATCGGCCTATGCTCGAAACATTTCAGCCATTCGCTTTTTCAGCATCCGATTTTACTCGACTGTAACAGACTCTTGTTGAACCGTCTGAACTTGATTCTCGGGAGCACTTTTAACGGCTTTAATATTTATTGACATTTTTCCGTTCGATCTACTGTTTTCAGCTTACCACAAACCGACCATCTCAAATCTCTATCGATAATTCAAAACAAACGACACGTTACAATGGACTCAATCAATCCTTATTATTATTCTTTTTTTAAAAGAAAAAATAATAGTTCGATCGAACCCGATATAGGTTGCCTACATATCATGTGGGGACATGAATCAGATCTTTGCATAATTCGAGGAGGATCCAAAATAAAGTAAGCAAATTAGCTCCTTTTTTTACTCTTATAAAAATCAAACCATGAAAACTCCTAACAAGAAAAATATTTTCGTATTTCAGATTATTATTTTTTAAATTCCGAAAGAAAAACTTTTGAAGAAAATATATTTTTTATTTGAGAATTTTTTAAAGAACTAAAGAAGAAAGAAAATATTTTTGGATTTTGAATTTTTCTTTTTAATTTGCGAAAGAAGGACTTCTAAAGAATAACAAAAATATTTTTGGATTTTAAATTTTTCTTTTTGTTTTTTAGAATTTTCTAAAAAAAAGACTTCTAAAGAAGAACAACCTTTCTTTTTGGGAAGTTTCGAAAGAGAGACTTCTAAAGAAGAAATAAAGGAATTTTATTTTTAAAAATGGGGGTCGGAGCCGATGGAGATTGCCTACGTATCTCACAGAGTAGTGAGAATCAGACCTGCGTAGTTTGGCTCTTTGAAATGAAACTGACTATATTTTCTCTTTTTATGAAAAATTAATCGAGGACACCATGTGCACCGGACCACTTCAGGCTATTTTTAATTTTATTTTTTTTATCTTTAAAAGAATGGATATATATAAAAAAATCGGGAGAATGTTCTTTATTTTTGCTTCTTTTCATTCTACTGATCTACCCTAAAGCCGATCAATATGCAAGCCTCACATATAATGCAACATATAGCACATAATATGAACATAATGGTCTCGATAAGGTACATGTCCTAAACATGACTCAGCCCCTATGTCGAGCCCCGCTAAGTCAAATGCACATGATGCAAATAAAGCGAACCTACTAAGGATATCCGACATGAAGTTTTGTTTTTCTAGGTTTTAATCCTAGTGGAGAAGGTATCTAGACTGGTTTACTCGAGCCGACAACTCAAGTCGAGGATGGTCAGCGTACCGGTAGCATTACCTTCAAGCTTAGCTGGCGATGCTTCCCACCTAAAATATGTATGATTAAAATCCTTCACCGGGTAGCAAGCACCTCGGCTATTTCAAAGAAATCGGGCTATGTCAACCAAATGTCAAATTTTAATTTATCCAGAAGACTGAGAGGGGGTGCGTGAGAAGATAATTTATATATATAGTTCAACAATACCTAAGGAGTAAGAAGCAGGGAGGTAGCACATTAGGCCCAAATAAATCACAGTATATAGAAAATTAATAAATTCAAATAAAGTCAATGTACAAACTCGAATTCTGGTTGTCCCCATCAGAGTCGCCAGAGCTGTCACACCCATTTTTTACTCTAAAAGATATATATATTAGGATTGTTGTGGGTTAAAGAGTTTTTCAATTAAAGTGACATTTTTGAAATAGGGATTATTTTATTATTAAGAGTTGCCACTTGGAATTGATTTTTGGGTATTCCAAGTAACCTTTTATTTAACCCATATTTCAAGGAAGATTTGACTCTTTTCATGTTGGTCTGCGAAAATAAAGTCCGGATAAAATATTCTGTTAACTAGGGAGAAGGTGTGTCACGATCTAAAATTCCACCACAGGCGTCGTGATGGGACTTAGTCTCTAAGACTAGGTAAGCGATTACTATAACAATTCAAGCCATTATTTTTTGACAATGATAATATAAATACCGAAACCAAAAGCAGAAATATTCATACAACCTCCCAAGACTAGTAATACAGAGTCGCGAGCTCTAACTGAATACATGGAAAGATCTTATAGATCAAAATACAATATTGTCTAAATACAAGCTAATAGTACAATATAAGGAAAGACCCCAATGGACTGCGATAATCAAGAAGCTCTACCTTAAATCCTTGCGATCAACAAGCTAACTCTGCCCGAGTCTGATATCTCCAATACCTGGCTCTGCACAAAAATATATAAAAGTATAGTATGAGTATACCACGGTCGGTACCTAGTAAGTATCAAGACTAACCTCGGTGGAGTAGTGACGAGGTACAGTCAAGGCACTCACTAGTCAAAATAACATGTGCAGTATAGCAGTATAACGGTAAAAATGGAAAACAGGAAGCACTAAAAGGCAACAAGAATCAACCAGTGATAAAAATAGTAAAGCAATAAGAACACCGTAAAGTTTCGTTTAAACCAAATAAGGAACACAAGGACAACCAATTAATCAAGACTTTCTAACATAAGTTTTCACAACAAGTCACTCTGTGGTACCTCATCTTATAGTCACAAATCACGGGTCTCAACCCACCATCATATACTCACGGTACCTTGTGCCCATATCTCAAATTACAACTGCATGGACAACTCACATGCGAACAATATTAATATATGGATCCGCACGGATAACTCACTTGCTGCACGGACAACTCACGTACCAATAACATAATTATCATATACTCACGACACCTCGTTCCCACATCTCAAATCACAATCCGCCAGGCATGATCACAGACTCACTAATCACAATCTGCCCGGCTTAACCACAAGCTCAATAGCAACATGAAACGGATAATATCAGAATACATGGATAAAATCAATAAATATCAAGTTTCATACTCATGAGCTAGTATAAGTAGCATACTATAGTGTATATTTGTACAAGTGTACTGCATCCCAAATCAACAAGTAATATCAAGGATATCGAACAGCTCATCGAAACAACAAGACAAGTATGCAAAGTGTATATTAAACACAATGAACATCACACCATCACACGAAATTCACCAACACAATATCTTCAAACCATCACACATCATCCCTGACATTTATCACCCTTATCTCATATAGCCACCCGTATCACTCCGCCTTGACAATATCATTAGCCACCCTTATCTCTTCTATATCCACTCGTAACACTCCGTATAATAGCCACCCTTATCTCTCCGCCCTGATAATATCATTAGCCACCTTTATCTCTCATATATCCACCCTTATTACTCTGTGTAATAGCATCCCTTATAACAAAATACAATCAACAATATTGAAATGCTACCCTTATGCCCCTTATAATATCAACAGTAGAATGCCACCCTTATACTCCACATAACAACAACCCAAATCACACAACAATTCACATGTATTATCATCACAACAACACAACATAATCAACTTGTATCACAAATGCCAGTAGGCCACAACCTTTCCAAAGGTTCATCGATATCAATAATTTTACAACAGATAGCCCACGGCTCAGCACAATGTATATAAAAATCGCAATAACAACAATATCTCTTTTAAACATAATTTCAAGTAAAATAAATCAATGCCTCTTGATTACTTCGATTTCAATTAATTAATTAAGGGAAAACTCAATAATGAAAATATCTTCCATAAAATGGCAACTCAACAATCAAAGAAATCAGGTAAAGGTTAAAGTAGTAACAAGTTCAAATAAGCATATAAAACAAACTCGGCAAGTAAAGAATGTGATATATAACAATAATTTCCAATAAGGCATGTAATGGTGAACATGGCGAAGGAAAAACATAACATGTGCCAACGATTTCCAATTAAATACATAAAATATGCCTAAGAGTTTAAATCGATAGAATTTGCACATAAGCCCGAGTACATACTCGTCACCTCACGTACACGGCTTTCACATTATACAAATTATACATACAACTCAATGGCTAAGGGATTATTCCCCCACACAAGGTTAGGCAAGATACTTACTTTGGCGAAGCTAATCTGATACTTTAAAATGGCCTTCGCGAGTGAAATAACCTCCGTACGGCTCACATCTAGCCAAAATAATTTCCTAACATCAATAAAACTCATAGGTAACAATTTCGGATAATAAAACTTCAGTTTTTAATTACAACTAAAAAGTCAACCCCGGTCTTGCACATCGGAACCTGAGAAAAATCACGAAATCCGAATACCCATTTCGATAAGAGTCCAACCATACCAAAATTTTCAAATTCCGATAACGAATCACCCTCCAAATCCTCATTTTTTATTTTTGAAAGATTTTACAAATTTCCCAAATTTTCTCTTTGATTCTCACTATTTTGATATTAAAACTCAAATATAATCATCAAATATATATAGAAATTGAACAAAGGCACTTACCCGACTATTGTAGATGGAATTGCTCTCTCAAAATCGCTCACTCTCGGACCTAGGGTTCAAAATTATCAAAAAATAAAGAAAAAACCTGAACTGCACAGCTGAAAACAAGCTGCAGATGTCGCATTTGCTATCCAGGGTTCGCTATTGCGAATCCTCGCAAAAGCGCATAAGCCTTCACAATTGCGAACAAGAACATGGCTGGAAAATGTCGCAATTGCGATAAAATATTCGCAAATGCGAACTAGAACAGTGCAGAAGTCGCAAATGCCAAAAAATACCCGCATTTGCGAGCCCTGGGAACTACACCAGAAACCAACAGTCTTTCCCGACACAAAAATAAACATAACTCTCTCATACAATGTCTGAATTCGACGATTGTGTTTTGCTATGACTATGTAATTACAATACGGATCTAATGTTTTAATAAAAACTGAATTTGGAATTCATTTTATTAATATGGTACCATTTATGCTTGAAGAAACGACATCGAAACATAAAAAACAAGCGCAACACAACCTAAACCTATCCGAAACTCACCCAAGTCTCTCAGAACCCCGTACGAACATATCAATAAGTCCCAAAATATAATACGGACCTACTCGAGGCCTCAAATCCTGAAACATAACATAAAAACTATGAATCGCACCTCAATCGAACTTATGAATTTTCAAATCTTCCAACTTCCAAAACTTGGGCCAAAGTTTATCAAATCAATTCCAGTTGACCTACAATCTTGAACACAAGTCATAAATAACATAGCGGGCCTATTCTAATTTCTGGAATCAAAATCCGAACCTCTCAGCCTTCCAAAATTTGAACTTTTTAATTTTCGCCAAAATGNGAATTGCTCTCTCAAAATCGCTCACTCTCGGACCTAGGGTTCAAAATTATCAAAAAATAAAGAAAAAACCTGAACTGCACAGCTGAAAACAAGCTGCAGATGTCGCATTTGCTATCCAGGGTTCGCTATTGCGAATCCTCGCAAAAGCGCATAAGCCTTCACAATTGCGAACAAGAACATGGCTGGAAAATGTCGCAATTGCGATAAGAACAGTGCAGAAGTCGCAAATGCCAAAAAATATCTGCATTTGCGAGCCCTGGGAACTACACCAGAAACCAACAGTCTTTCCCAACACAAAAATAAACATAACTCTCTCTTATTAATATGGTACCATTTATGCTTGAAGAAACGACATCGAAACATAAAAGACAAGCGCAACACAACCTAAACCTATCCGAAACTCACCCAAGTCTCTCAGAACCCCGTACGAACATATCAATAAGTCCCAAAATATAATACGGACCTACTCGAGGCCTCAAATCCTGAAACATAACATAAAAACTATGAATCGCACCTCAATCGAACTTATGAATTTTCAAATCTTCCAACTTCCAAAACTTGGGCCAAAGTTTATCAAATCAATTCCAGTTGACCTACAATCTTGAACACAAGTCATAAATAACATAGCGGGCCTATTCTAATTTCTGGAATCAAAATCCGAACCTCTCAGCCTTCCAAAATTTGAACTTTTTAATTTTCGCCAAAATGCATCAAATTATCCTACGGACTTCCAAATTCAAATCCGGACGTACGCCTAAGTCTAAAATCGCCATACAAAGCTATTGGAATCATCAAAATACTATTACAGAGTCTTCTACATAAAAGTCAAATCTCCGGTCAACTCTTTTCACTTAAGCTTCTAAAACACGAATTGTTCCTCCAAATTGATCCCGAATTATCCGAAAACTGAACTCGACCACACACGCAAGTCATAATACATAATACGAAGCTCTCGAGGCCTTAAGATGCTGAATGGGATGCTAATTCTTAAAATGACAGGTCAGGTCATTACAAGGTGTAAGACATTCCTCGAGACCCATGGTTCTAGCACATTTGCTTTTATTGACTAAAAATTGGCTTGAGTTAATTATGGACCAATTGAACTTTATTTGATTTTTATGTTTTACCTATATTCTTTTATTTCTTGATTAAGAATTATTGAAGAATGATTTGGATAATATTACGTTGTCATAACCACACTAAGCAAGCGGATGCGTGATCAAAAATAAAATTAATTAACTTATTTTAATCGCGCCTCGCAAGCGAATCCGAAATCATGACAATCAATTATTTGTAGTACATTTGAGAAATTACTACATTCGTTCTTGAGGAATTTAATTTTAAAATTTATTAAATATCACTATCGCTACGCAAGAAAATTCGCGATTATGGGGATTAATAAAATTAGGAATATTTAAAGCTATTTTTTTATTAAACCAATCACCCAGGTTTTCACATCCTGTGGTGTTGGGGGGATTGGCGACACCCTTACCATGTCTATACTAACCAAAAACATACATAGGAGGGGGACATGGACCTGACCTCCTTCTGATCCTGAAGAACATGAGGGGTTACAAATATTTACATCCCACTCTTTTTCAGCTACCAAAAGAATCAACTTACAAAGAAATTAGTTTTGTCGTACTTAGTTCTAAAACTAGGTAATTGCCACCTATCTAGTTGAAAAGGCCTTTTCACATTTCCTGGGAGTTATTGAAAATAGTAAAAGAAAGAACTTTCGCCCGAAATAGCAGTATTTTTAGCAAGCCTGTCGGCTACTTGATTTGCTTCCCCATGGCAGAGGGCAATATTAATATCTGCTTGTGTTAGAATCTGTCCAGTTTCTTCGACTAGCTTCTCGAGTTTGCGATTATTTTTGTTGCCTGGTATCAACATGTTGGCAATAATCTGTGAGTCTACCTCCAATTCAATATTGTTGTATCCTTGGCGGACAGCCCATTGGATTCCTTTATTAGCAGCCATAGCCTCAGCGGTGTTATTTGTATTACATTGTACGGATAGGGAGAAAGCCATGATCAATTCACCTTGTTCGTCCCTGACTATTCCCCATATTCCTGCTTTACCCGTTTTCTTGAAATAGCTTCCATTTGTATTCACTTTGATCTTTCCAGGAGAAGGTTTCTGCCAGTTAATTTCTAGCACTCTGAAGGTTGGTCTCTATATTTCCATCATTTCATAGAANTACTCGAGGCCTCAAATCCTGAAACATAACATAAAAACTATGAATCGCACCTCAATCGAACTTATGAATTTTCAAATCTTCCAACTTCCAAAACTTGGGCCAAAGTTTATCAAATCAATTCCAGTTGACCTACAATCTTGAACACAAGTCATAAATAACATAGCGGGCCTATTCTAATTTCTGGAATCAAAATCCGAACCTCTCAGCCTTCCAAAATTTGAACTTTTTAATTTTCGCCAAAATGCATCAAATTATCCTACGGACTTCCAAATCCAAATCCGGACGTACGCCTAAGTCTAAAATCGCCATACAAAGCTATTGGAATCATCAAAATACTATTACAGAGTCTTCTACATAAAAGTCAAATCTCCGGTCAACTCTTTTCACTTAAGCTTCTAAAACACGAATTGTTCCTCCAAATTGATCCCGAATTATCCGAAAACTGAACTCGACCACACACGCAAGTCATAATACATAATACGAAGCTCTCGAGGCCTTAAGCTGCTGAATGGGATGCTAATTCTTAAAATGACAGGTCAGGTCATTACAAGGTGTAAGACATTCCTCGAGACCCATGGTTCTAGCACATTTACTTTTATTGACTAAAAATTGGCTTGAGTTAATTATGGACCAATTGAACTTTATTTGATTTTTATGTTTTACCTATATTCTTTTATTTCTTGATTAAGAATTATTGAAGAATGATTTGGATAATATTACGTTGTCATAACCACACTAAGCAAGCGGATGCGTGATCAAAAATAAAATTAATTAACTTATTTTAATCGCGCCTCGCAAGCGAATCCGAAATCATGACAATCAATTATTTGTAGTACATTTGAGAAATTACTACATTCGTTCTTGAGGAATTTAATTTTAAAATTTATTAAATATCACTATCACTACGCAAGAAAATTCGCGATTATGGGGATTAATAAAATTAGGAATATTTAAAGCTATTTTTT
>AWOL01S0289043.1:0-27907 GCA_000715115.1 Nicotiana otophora
TTGAGCTTACATCAATTGACTTATGATGACTCGTACGTACGAAAACATGGGTTGTAACAGTTGGCTGAACTTCTCTCTTAGAATTGAATCCCACGATGTTCGCGTAAGTCCCTAGTATGATGGGTCAATTTATTATTTCTCATGTTCCGAGATATTTATTATAAACTTGACTATTCCGAATAAACCTTGTGTCGAAAGATATATATATTCAAAATGTGTTCCGGATGCTGTTATTATACTATGTTATCCTTCGAGAATGTGTTCAAATTATGAGTTGTATATTAAAATGTTATGACTTTGAGTCGTGTTTCAAATGAAAGTTATTATGCCAAATTGTGGAGGAAAACTCAATGTGCTTAAGACTCTTAATTTTCCATATGTGTACAAAAAGTCATTATTAGAGATGCCTTATTATTGATAATCTATAAAGATGGTTGAAAGTGAAAGGAGTGAGTTGGGGAGATAAAGTGTGGCCACAGTGACAAGAATGAAAGTTATACTTGTGGCCAATAGTGCCAATAAAATGAAATGATGTGTGAAATATTATGAAATGAGTCTTGATTCAACTGTTCCAAATTGACTCCGAAAATAGATTTGCCTAAAAGCTTATGTACTCAAGTCACATTCAAATGTGGTTGTTTTAACTGATGCATATGATTTGAACCCCTGTTTCAATCGTAAATAACCATGCTCTCCTTTATAAATATTTCCAATGGTTTCAATCATAGTATGTATGCTTCTAAAATAATAAATGCAAATGACTTCGATGTTAAGTCCACAAGAATCATGAACTTAGATAATTACCTTAAGATGACAAGAGGGTATATAATGAGGTGGAAGAGAGATGTCATATGCTAAATGATGGTGAACTTTAAAAAAAGAAATTGGGTCCATGATCCATTGAAATCTACTTAGTGATTTGCCATACATGTGTTAATGTAATAAGTTGTGTTTCTCCATAATGAGCATGAACATGAAGTATTCTAATGATCCGGGAACTTGCGACCTTGTAATGTTAATCATGTTACTTTGAGTTTATATATGGTCATGTGCATAATGATGTGTTATGAATCCTATGGATGGGCTATGAAACGCATCGGTATAAAATATAGTATGTGAATCCTATGGACGGGGCTATGAAACGCATAGGTGTATAATATAGTATGTGAACCCTATGGACGGTCTATATAATGCATAGGTATATAATATAATATGTGAACCCTATGGACGGTTTATGAAACATAGAGGTGTATTGTATAGGTGATCTTATGGACGGGCTATGAAACACATAGGTGTATTGTATAGGTGATCCTATGGACGGTCTATGAAATACATATGTGTATTGTATAGGTGATCCTATGGACGGTCTATGAAATGATAGGTGTATTGTATAGATGATCCTATGGACGGTTTATGAAACGCATAGGTGTATTGTATAGGTGATTCTATGGACGGTCTATGAAACGCATAGGTATACGGTATGAATAAACACTATAGACGGTCTATGAAACGCATAGGTATACGGTATGAATAAACACTATAGACGGTCTATGAAACGCATAAGTATATAGTATGGATAAACACTATGGACGGTCTATGAAATGCATAGGTGTATAGTATAGGTGAACACTATAGATGGTCTATGAAACGCATAGGTGTATAGTATGGGTGAAAACTATGGACTTTCTATGAAACATATAGGTGCACAGTACGATAGGGCTATGGACGGTCTAGTGAGACGCATAGCCAACACAAACAATGGGTGCCACCTTTATTGTCTTTGTTTGTACATGTTACAATTACATTATATATTGTATCCCACGCATAATTCATATGGCTTAATTGAACCCAAAAGAAGTTCAGAATGATGTAAGTATAATAAGTTATCAATGGTAACGAAATTGGTGTTGTTAATGTAACCTTCTCATTATCTAACGAATGGTACGCATCTTCACTCTATTCATGGGCAAGGTTGGATAGAAAGTATCTAGCAGGCTTGCTTGACCGGGTTATCCCGGTTGAGCGCCGCTCGTGCTCCCCGAGGTCGGGCGTGACACAAATACCAAATCCTAAGGGGTAATTCCCCCACACGAAGTTGGGCAAGATATTTATCTCAATTAGGCGGCCAATTCAATACTCGAATATAGCTTTTCCCTTAAAATCTGCCTCTACACGGCTCAAATCTAACCAAAACCAACTCAATATCATCGAACAATGCTAAGGAATTCAATTGCAATAGATAAAGTTAAGATTTTTACACTTTTCCCCAAAGGTCAACAATAGTCAATCCAGGGCCTGCCCGGTCAAAAACTGGATCCAGTGGTAGATTCCGTCTACCCATGACCTCACGAGTTCATATATGTAATTAGTTTCAAAATCCGAGTCCAAATCGACTCTCAAAACTCAATTTCTTATTTTTCAAAAGCTTGACAAAGTTTTATAAATTTCTACTTTGATTCACATTATTTTGATGTTAAAATCTAAGATATGTTTATGGAATATGATTAGAAATAGATTAGAATCACTTACCCAAGGTTTGTAGGTAAAAATCCCCTCTCCAAATCGTCTCCTACCGAGTCCAGGGTTCAAAAATGAGAGAATGAACTCAAAAATCCCGTCTCCCAACTATTTGATGAGTTGCAGATGTCGCAATTGCGACATGGGTTCACAATTGCGAATAAATCCTCGCAATTGTGGCACTGAAGACTTGAGGGACTCTTCGCAAATGCGAAGATTGGATCGCATTTGCGACCACTGTTGCCCTCGCAATTGCGACAAAATCATCACAATTGCGATCCTAGCCCATCCCAGCATACTTCACAAATGCGAACACTGGGTTCGCATTCCAGCAGACTAGGCCTACCTTTGCAAATGCGAACTCAGACATCGCAATTGCGAGATCTGAGGCCTGTGCAGAAAAACCTGCAATCTTTTTATTCCAACCACACTCCGCTAAGCGCCTGAAACCCACCCGAACCCTCGGGGCTCCACACCAAATATCCACACAAGTCTAAAAATATCATACGAACTCGCTCGCGTGATTAAAACATAAAAATAATATCTAAAACTACGAAATGAGCTCTAATTTCGAAGAAATTTTCAAGAACTTCTAAAATTACAACTAAGCATCTGAATCCTATCAAATCAACTCCGAACGACGCCAAATTTCGCAAACAAGTTCTAAATGCCATAACAGACCTATTCCAAGTCCCAAAATCAAATTCCGAGTTCGGTAGCTAAAAGTCAACATACAGTCAAACTTTTCAACTTAAAATTGCCAAATTTCGGCAAATCAACCTACGGACTTTCAAAATCAATTCTGGGCATACGCCCAAGTTCGAAATCACGATACAAAGCTATCGGAATCATTAAAATACAGTTCCGGGGTCATTTTCTCAAAAGTCAAAGTTTGGTCAACATTTTTAAATTTAAACCTCTAAGTCTAGAATCAACGGTCCAAATCAACCCGAAAGCATTCCGGAACGAAACCAATCAACCTTGCAAGTCATAAACACACAAACACACAAGTATGAAGCAATAAAAGGGATAATGGGGCGCAATTACACAAAACGACCGATCGGATCGTTACAATTACAGTCAATTCACGATAAAACCTCACCGAAGAAAGAAATAGATGATTATAGATCAATCTTCTTTCAAATGGAATATTTGGCCCTAATTTGCACAACTAGTATCTTCTTTTTATATTTAGTTAGGAATCACGCACCCATCCATATTTCCTGGTAGAGAAAATATGTTAGGAAAGTCCTAATTAGCTTTAGCTTTCACGAATAGCAGTACACAATAAAATAATAATAAATGTAATTTGTTGTTTAATTCTGCTACCACATCGACAAGAAATAAAAGATCTTTCCCTTTACAAGCGTCTATTAACATATGATGTTCGCCAAGCTTGGTAACGTAAGCTTGTAACACAGGGATATTAAGGTGCTGGAAACTTGAGCTGCTCCAAAAGGACAGGACATTGCTCCAAAGGTAGGGCATGCCCTGTCCAAGTATAGAATTGGCAATGTGGCCCAAGTGAAAACATGGGCTGCTGCTTGGCTCCTATAGCGGGACGGACTGCTTGAGGTATTCACAGGGCAATGAACAGCTCCTGCTAATAATAGGTCGGTGTTTGCAGAGTTCAATAAAAGGTGAATGACACAGTTACCTACAAAAATAAAACTATTTACCCTTACCTACCCATTTATTTTTTTACCCATCAAACTAATAACATTTCCTACCCATAGTAGTTTTTGTGATGATTTTTCTCTTTTCTCACTAATTTTTTATTTATTTATGTGTTTCTTTTCTTTTTTCCTTTCTTTTCTCCTTTTCTTTTTTCTCGTTTTCTTCTTATTTTTTTCTTTTATTCATTTATTTGCCCAAATCGTATTCTTGTTATTTTTATCATAACTTATTTCACACTCAATTTTGACTCCTTCTTTATTTTTTTTTTCTTTTTATTTTTTTTCTTTATTTCTTGTTCCTTTTCTAATTTCATTTAACTCCTTTTTTCTTTTATTTTCTTTATTTCTTGTTCATTTTCTAATTTCATTTAACTTCTTTTTTTTATATTCTTTTTCTCTTCATAATCTAATTTTATTTACTGTTTTTACTATTTTTTATTATTCCTTTTTTATACAATAATAAAAAATAAGTGATATAGTAAATATTTTTTCACCTTTTTTAATATAACTAGTATAATATACCTTTTGTCTTTTTTTCTCATTTTTTTAATTCAATTATTAAACTGAAATAATATTAGTTGTCACTTGATCTAATTCACTGAATATCACATTGACTGCTGCTGAGCACCATAATTTATGTAATCAGATTCTAAGAATCAACATGTGATTGCCATGCAAACCTTGATCTCATTCCCTACAAATATCAATACACATTCTACCATTAGCAATAACACATCAGTTATGGAGCAAGAAAACATAATTTACGACCACCAAATCTCCATATATACTAGTTAGAATAGAAATGATAATAAAATATTGAACAATACAATAAAAATATAAGTAGCAAAAAAGACTTCTAGTACCATATGATACCAATATGGTATAAATGTATACCAACAGAGTATATAATTAATCTAGAATATTGCCACAACTATCTGCGACTGTACTACTGTACCAAAACATTAAAGGATGCAATAAAAGTATGAAAAAATTATGTGCTCGCATTGCAAGCTAAATATTCGCAAAGCAACTTGCGCATTCCATATATAACAGGTTATATAGTTGTATGGGGTCGTTCCAACAATTACCTATAACTATAAAAGCTATTACATAATACACATAATCTATGTCCAGCGGCACAAAAAAATTCCAGCACTGCAAATCGTGTTCATATAAATAATTTCAGAATAGAATTCACTTAAAAATGCAGTTAAAGCAACCAAAAAAAGTTCAAACTACCTTATGATACCTATATGGCATATAACTATACCAACATGGTACACAGTTTTACTGGTTAATTCCAGACAACTATATGACTATACTACTATTACATAACACACATGCATAAAGAGAAAAATTAAAAAGAAATAGTGTTTTGACTTGCTTATCTGACTTGTCGGGAGGTTGTTGTTGTGGTTTCAGAGTGATTTGACACACTTAGTCCCTAAAACGGAAGCTTAAGTCTTAGGATTTTGACTGTAGTTAGAACTATATGAAGACGACTCCGAAATAGAATTTTGTCGGTTTCGTTAGCTCCGTTGGGTGATTTTAGACTTAGGAGCGTGTACGGATTGTAAATTGGAGGTCTGTACCCGATTTAGGCTTGAAATGGCGAAAGTCGAATTTTTAGGAAATTGGACAGGAAAGGACTTTTTGATATCGGGGTCGGATTCTGATTCTAGAAGTTGGAGTAGGTCCGTATTGTTGAATATGACTTGTGTGTAAAATTTTGAGATCAATCGGGCGTGGTTTGATAGGTTTCGACATCGGTAGTAGAAATTTGAAGTTTCAAGTTCATTAAGTTTGGATTGGAGGGTGATTCGTATTTCTTTTGTTGTTTTATGTGTTTTGAGGGCTCGACTAAGTTCGTATGGTGTTTTAGGACTGGTAGGTATGTTTGGTTGAGGTCCCGGAAGCCTCGGGTGAGTTACATATGGTTAACGGATTGGGAATTGATTTTGGAAGATGGATGGAATTCTGTGATATGCTGCATCTGGTTTCCTTATACGCGATCACGAGAGATGGTCCGCGATCGCGTAGACTAAGCTGGGCAGAGGAAGGATTTGTTTTTCATGTTCACGACCAAGAGTATGCGAACGCGTATTGGTGTGAAGTGGTGCTTCGCGAACACATGGCCAAGGTCGCGTTCGCGTAGTGTTAAGGAGGCTAAAGCTGGGTCACGCGCTTTGCCCATCGCAAACGCGTGGGTACGTTCGCGATCACGTAAGTATTAGGGCTAGTGCATCGCGTTCGCATAGGGTTCTACGTGTTCGCATTGGCTTAAATTCTGGGGCAGCGAAGTTGTGCTTCGCGATCGCGAGGCTATTTCCGCGATTGCAATTAAGGAATCACTGGGTAGAATATAACATTTCAGAATCGAGGGTTAGACCATTTTTATCAAAACTTGAAATTAGAGAGCTCGGATTTGGACGAGATTTTGAGATATTTTCAGAGACATCGATTGGGTAATAATTCTATACTTGATTTTGGTTATATACCCCTAATCTATCATTAATTCCATACTTTAATTTCAGATTTGGGTTGAAAAATTTGGGACAAATGGGACAAGTTCTTCAACTAAGATTTTGGATTTTGATTGGGATTTATTCATCGGATTTGGATAATTTTGGTACGAGTGAACTCGTGAGTGAATGGATGTTCATATTTTGTAACTTTTACCCGATTCCGAGACGTGGGCCCGGGTCGACTCTTTGGGGCAATTTTCTAATTTCTTGCTTAATCTTTGATTTTATTAATTAGATTAGTTTCTTATAGTTATATGTATGGTATATAATTGATTTTGGCTAGATTTGGGCCATTGGGATTCGGATAATCGTGGAAAAGGTATTGTTACCGATTGATTGAGCTTGGTTCGAGGTAAGTGACTTGCCTTACCTTGTGTGGGTGAACTCTCCTTAGGATTTGGTACTGTTGTGATAGGTGAGTGCCGTGTACGTGAGGTGACGAGTGCGTACACATGCTATTTGTTGTAAACCTTGATTTGTTTTACTGAGTAATAACCTGTTTCATCTTAAATGAATTATACCTGCATGTGCAGTTATCCTGTTTAGCCTAGTAAAGCATGTCTACGTGTCTTAAATACTCATCCGAACTCTGTGCAACATGCTTAGTGGATTTCCTGCTTCCTCTTTGACTTGTACTTAGTCTAAACTTTAGGATTTTGTGCTGTAACTGTTATTCCATTGTTTTGAGCTGCGTATTTACTTTGATACTACGGGACGGTATTCCGGGAGATCCCCTTGCATATTTACTTTGGGATTACGGGACGGTATCCCAGGAGATCCCCTTGCACATTTACTTTTGAGACTACGATGCGGTACCTCGGGAGTTCTCCCTGTACATTTACTTTTGGGACTACGAGACGGTATCTCGGGAGATCCCCCACTATTTATCCTTGCGTGTTGTACTGTTACTGCTCTGTGGATTTCATTTTTGTTAAATTCTAGTCTTTTATTACATTACAACATTTTCTTTGCCTTAATTATTTTATATATACCAGTGGGCCCTGACCTTACCTCGTCACTACTCGACCGACGTTAGGCTTGACACTTACTGGGTACCATTGTGGTGTACTCATGCTACTCTTCTGCACATGTTTTCGTGTGCAGATCTAGGTACCTCCTACTAGCCCCGCTATGAGTTGCATATTGCTGCTGCTCCAGAGACTTCAAGGTACATCTGCCCGCGTCCGCAGACCTAGGAGTCCCCCTCTATTCCTTTTATGTTGTTCTTCCTTTAGTTCTTCTAGTTACTGATGTATAGAAACAGTTAGTCAAATTCATAGAAGCTTGTGACTTATGATGTTCTGGGTCTTGGGGAAATTCTGTGTATATTTCGAGAGTTGGTTATTGTATATGCCGAGCGGTATTTCTACCAGTTATCTAATTATCTGTTGTTGTTAGTTGTTAAGGTTTTGTTTTTATTTTTGGTTATTTCCGCAAATGTTAGGCTTACCTAGTCGTAGAGACTAGGTGCCGTCACAACATCTCACGGAGGGGGAGTTGGGTCGTGATGATATTAATATAATAATGCATTTAAAGATATTGTACTATATTACTACTATTAAAGGAAAATCAAATAGTATACCAATTATATGCATCTAATACAACCAAAAAATGATTCAACTAGCATATGCTACCAATATAGTATATAGATACACTAATAGGGTATATAGTTGTACGGGGTCGTTCCAACAATTACATATAAATATAAAAACTATTACATAATACACAAAATCTGTATCCATAGGTACAAGAAAATCCAAAATAGCAAAACATGATCATATAAATCATTTCAGAATAGAATTCACTTAAAATGCAGCTAAAACAACCAAAACATATTCCAATTACCATATGATATCAATATGACATATAATTATACCGATAGGGTATACAGTTCTACTAAAAACTTTTAGACAACTATATATGACTATACTACTATTACATAATACATATGCATAAAGGGAAAAATCAAAAAATAGTGTACCACATATTAATATAGTAATGTATTTTAAGATATTGTACTATAATACTATTATATAAAACAAGTGTATAAAGAAAAAAATAAAATGATTACATAATACACATGCATAAAGAAAAATTACAAAACTTCAAGATATTGTATTGTTCTACTATTACTAAAGAAAAATAAAATAGTTACACCAATTAAATGTAGCTAATATAACTAAAAAATATTCTAACTAACATATGATACCAGTATAGTATATAGCTATACCAACAGGATATACATTTGTATGCAAAGAGTTTATATATTTTTTTTATTTCAATTATTAAACTGAAATAATTTCAGTTGTCAATAAAAATTTCAAACAATTCTAAAAGGACCTAATAATAAGAGTATACCGTTACATTATATAGTATACTATAATAGTATATCGTTGGAATGAACTGTATACCAAAACGGTATATAGTATATCATTTTGGTATACAGTACAAATTCTTCTTCGCCAATTCAACGCAATAAATTATACACTATTGAATTAACCAAAATGGTATATAATATGTTATTTTGGTATGTAGAGGATTGGTTCATTCCTTCAAAAAAACAAATTCATAGTATACTATTGTAGTTAATTATATACTCTTGAATTAATTATTGTATACCAATACATTATACAATATACCATTTTGGTATACAGTACAAATCTGTCTTCTTTGCTAGTTCAACTCAATTTCAACCCAAAATTTAAAAATCTACTCTAAACTCTCCACCAAATTGACTCAAAATATAGCCACATCCTCCAATTAGCATTTCGAACATACCAGGTCAGAATCGGATCAAAATAACCATAAACTCAACAAACCAGATTTATGAGTTTCAAGCTTCAAGGTCCTCCAATGGAAGATTAATGTTTGTCACAATTTAATCTTCAAAAATCATTATTAACACCATAATCTACACATCATAAAATAATACCCACTAAATTCGAATAATAAACACTTCAAACCCCACATGAAAATTCATATCTGAAATTTTAAACTTATGCACATGGAGTTTACATTCTTTTTTATTTAATTTGAAATTTTACCATAATTGAATTATGTGCTCAGCTAATCCAAATAATAAATAAATTAGTAGCTAATTCAATATTGAATTTAAAACTGAAACTGAAAGAAAGAGGGAGAGAAATAAAAAAACATTTAGCTATTTCCAGAATCAAAAATCTTGCAAAAAAAATTAGAATTTAAAGAAAGTTACTTTGTTTTTGGTTCATTAACCAAAGAATAACTAGGAAAGTTTATTAGTTTGGCTTTAGGAGTCTCTTGTGACTGAAGGACTAGAGTTATGGTGGACGACCGGGTAATAAGTTTGAGTGGGGTGGGTATATGTAAGAGTACGTCGTAAGTCAATTGATATAAACTCATAAATGAAATCATCTTTCAAAAGTTTAAAAAGTTAGTTAATCATGTTAATGTGGAGGTTACAAATATTTAAAACCATGAATACCAAGTACCAAAAGGGTTTGAAGGCTTAGAAGCTAAACAAATTGAAGAAAATAATTTTCTTCGAAAGTCGACAAGTTGGAATGTTATAACAGGTACTGTTTTGGTGAGACTAGGGTACTTAACATTATAAGGAGATTATTTTATGAGTTATTTTAGTCGTATGATAGTCGTCTATTGTGTTTTGAAGTCAAGCGAGTTGTGGAACAAAAATTGGAAAAGGTAATCATAAGTTCCATTCATAAATGTGTTGAAACTTAAGACAAATGTAGCTGAGCTTTTCTCCCAATATACTTGGAATTAGGAGATGATCTACCTATCAAATTGAAAATCTACGAGTCTAGTTTCTAATGCATTTAATTGTTCGTTGATACGATATCGGAGTAAAGAGATATTTGCGTTTTCGTAAGACTGCATAAGTAGTTCCCATGGGACCCACAAAGTCGGTGTAAAACTCCAGCTTGTATTTAAGTTCATTCTAAATCGTTTTCACTCATATTTCTCATCCCAAACAGTTCCTAAACCTCCTAAATGCTCTCCAAGGGTTCCTCCATTATTCTATGGTGAAAACCTAATATACAAACATGAATCCAATGCTAGAAACCCCGTGATGCTTGCTAGATCGTAGTTCTTCATCTTGTGGTTGTTTTGGAGGATTCTTCAAAGTGAAGAAACCTCAGGTTTCATATTTTTCTTGTTGATTAAGGTAATAATCAGTCCCTCCTTTATATATATTAGATTTTCAAGGATAACTTCAAGTGTTTATACACCAACTTGAACACTAAAGGTTGATTCAAGAAGAGAATACAACACCTATATTGTTGTGGTGTCATTGTGGATAATTGTGGGCTATGTTTGGATGAAATTTCAAGTTGTTTCTACTTTCTAAGGTGAGTATAACAGCCTACTAAGTTTTCTTAAGCTTGCTTGTATTTGGTTAAGTTGTTAGGATGATAAACTACAAGATAATACTTGGATTAGCTTGAGATGTTGTTGTTCTTGATGGTTGATTAGAAAGTTGCCCTTATGAACTTTAAGTGGCTGGAAATTATGGAAAATAAGTTGGCTATGATATTTTTAGTATGATTTTGTTGGTTTACATGCCAATCTTGTTGAGGAAATTGGTAACTAGAAAAGGAAATGCCTATAAAGCACTTGGAGGTTGTCAACAATGATATTATCTTGTGTTGGGCTATTTCGAGTAACTTTAAAATTTAGTACAAGTTTAGAAATCCTTTAAAAGGTATTGGTTATTATACTCAATATATTACTAAGTTCAAGAATGAATGATAATGGGGTTGAAGGGTACTAAAGGGATTTAATCCGAGCTTGCCGCTCGTCGTGATATGTTAATGACTTATTAATGAAATATTTTGTACCCTATTGTTGATGTTGTTCTTATTATATTGCTCTGGTTGTTGTTGTTGGTATATGGTATTGGAGGAGGCCCATGTTACAAGGGATATGCTCCCCAAATTTACATAAAACGAGCTACTAGCTTAAGTTACAGACTTAGCCTTTACTCAGCACTGATTTTCAATCTACTTATGCTATGGTAGACTGAGTTAGTTGTTTGAAGAGTTGCTTAGAAGCTATTAAGGACTCAACAAAGTTAAGGTATGCTAAGTCTAAACCTTTCTTTCATTTTGGCATGATCTTGTAATTACAAGTGTTTGATAAGTAGACATAAAGAGAAGTTCATATTCTTGAATTTATGTACATTTTCCTAGTCTCATAAGTTATCACATTCTCCTTTATCAGCACTTCATATTCAGTTAGTATTGTCTTCTCTCAGCCAAGTGAGCAGAGAGTCTACATATATATATATATATATATATATATATAGTATTACGGTATTTTCACCACCATCGAGCTAAAATCGATAAGCAGGCCCCTATTGGGCTACCTCTGATCAGATGGTAAGTTATATACCGAGCCTAATGTGTCCAAGCGCCTATGAGCAAGCCCATAATGGCCGAGATACAGAGCCTAGTATGGCCGAGAGCCTATAAGCGAGCCTACTACGGCAGAGCAGTTACACATACCGAGCCTTGTAGGGCCGGTCATATATTTTACTTCCTATATTGAGGAAGTTGAGTCAGTATCAGCATGTAAGCATATCTTCAGATTATCTTTGACTCCCAGTTACCTGCAATTTTTATATTATCAGTTCAATTTCAGCTTTCAGTTATTATGTTGCCTTACATACTCGGTATATTATTTCGTACTAACGTCCCTTTTGCTGGGGATGCTGCATTTCATGCCTGCAGGTCCTGATTGACAATTGGACAAACCTGCCAGTAGACAGAGTCAAACATCAACTTGGTTGGTAAGCTCCACTTCCTCTGAGTTACCAGGTCTAGACCTTGGAGTCCATTTTATATATACAGGTTTGATGGGTAGGTCGAGGCCCTGTCCTGGTCATGGTATAGTTCATTTATCTCTACAGGCTTGTAGACGAGTCCTGTACTACTGACCTCATGAGCTGTACGACTGCCCCTGAGTTGCGCTCGTCATCTTCAACTGATGATCCTAAGTTTGCAAGGGCATCGACCTCACTATTTTGATCCCGAGGCACGTGCTGCAAAGTCCATTCTTTGAACCGATGCAATGTTACCTGTAACTTGTCTATGTATCTTTTCATCCATTCTTATCTTACTTCGAACATTCCGTTAACTTGGTTTATTACAAGGAGGGAGTCACACTTAGCTTTGATCACCTCCTCCCCCAAGCCTTTGTCCAATTTGAGACCTACAATCATGATCTCATATTCGGCCTCGTTGTTAGTCAAGTTTACAGTTCTTATAGATTGTCTAACTATATTGCCTGTAGGTGGCTTCAGCACGATGCCATGTATGGACCCCTTTACGTTCGAGGCACCGTCCGTAAAGAGGGTCCAGATTCCCGAAGACGTCCCCGAGTTTACCAACAACTCTCTTTTGACTTCGGGTACTAGGGCCGACGTAAAGTCGGCGACGAAATCTACCAAAATTTGGGATTTAATGGCTGTTCGGGGTTGATATCCAATATCGTACCCGATGATTTCCACGGCCCATTTGGCCAATCGCCCTGAAAGTTCGGGATTATGCATTATATTTCGTAAGGGGTAGGTCGTCACGACACATATAGGATGGCACTGAAAGTATGGTTTTAGTTTCCTAGAGGCACTTAGCAAGGCGAGTGCCAACTTTTCTAGGTGAGGGTATCTAGTTTCGGCCTCACCTAAGGTCCAACTGACATAAAAAATTAGAAATTGTGTACCTTGTTCTTCTCGAACCAGGACTCCACTTACCGCTATTTCTGACACTGCTAGATACAAGTATAGTCGTTCATCTGCCCTCGGCGTGTGAAGCAATGGTGGGCTCAATAAGTATCGTTTGAGTTCTTCTAAGGCCCGCTGACATTCCGGGGGTCCATGTGATGTTTTTTTTTCAGCAACGAGAAAAATCAATGGCTTTTGTCGGATGATCTCGAGATGAATCGCCCTAGGGCTGCAATGCGCCCAGTTAGCCTTTGCACAACCTTCACATTATCCACTACCGTGATATCCTAGAGAGCTTTGATCTTGTCGGGGTTGATCTCGATCCCTCGGTTGGACACCATGAATCCGAGAAATTTACCAGATCCGACCTCAAACGCACACTTTTCTGGATTCAGCTCATGTTGTATTTCTTCAATATACTGAAGGTTTCCTGCAAATACTTTAAATGGTCCTCTGCTCGCAGGGACTTAACTAACATATCATCAATATAAACTTCCATGGTTTTTTCTATTTGTTCTTCGAACATTCTGTTTACTAGTCGTTGGTAAGTGGCACCGGTACTTTTTAATCCAAAAGGCATTATGTTATAGCAGTATGTGCCATACTTCGTGATGAAAGAGGTTTTTTCTTGGTCATCCGGGTTCATCTGTATTTGGTTTTACCCGGAATAGGCATCGAGAAAACTGAAGATCTCATGGCCGGTCGTGGCATCGATCATGCGATCGATGTTAGGAAAAGGGAAAGAATCTTTAGGGCATGCCTTATTTAAGTCTTTATAATCTACACACATTCTCAGTTTGTTCCCTTTTTTGGGGACTACTACTACGTTTGCTAACCATTCCGGGTATTTCACCTCCCGGATGGACCCTATTTTGAGTAGTTTAGTTACCTCGCCCTTGATGAAGGCATGCTTGATCTCGGACTGGGGTCTCCTTTTTTGTTTTACCTGATGGAATCTTGGGTCCAAGCTCAGCTTGTGAGTAGAGATCTCCGGTGGGATCCCTGTCATATCGAGATGGGATCAAGAAACATAATCCATATTAGCTTTAAGAAATTGAATGAGCTTTTTCCTGAGCTCGGGAGTTAACCCCGTGCCCAGGTATACCTTTCGATCGGGTAGATGTTCGATCAGCACTATCTGCTCCAGATTTTTGACCGTTGATTTGGTAGCATTGGAATCATCGGGGACTATAAAGGATTGAGGAACCCCGTAGTCATCGTCTTCATCAATCCCTTGCTTGTCCGATTGGGTCGAGGCTGTCATCGATGATTGCTATTTGGCATCCCATTTCACTTTCGAACCTGAGTCTTTTGCGAATAAGAGTGTTGATATTAGAATTACTTCATCGACGGTAAACATCTCCTTTGTGGTGGGTTGCTCCCCGTAAATCGTCTTTATCCCTTCCGGTGTTGGAAATTTTAATACCTGGTGAAGGGTCGAGGGCACGTCCCTCATGTTGTGGATCCATGGTCTTCCGAACAGGGCGTTGTATCTCATGTCCCCCTCGATTACATAAAACTTGGTCTCCTGGGTGGTACCGGCTACGTTTACCGACAACATTATTTTTCCCTTAGTAGTTTCGTAGGCCATGTTGAATCCGTTTAGCACTCGGGCCGCGGGTACGATCTGATCCTGTAGGCCGAGTTGTTCTACGACCCTTGATCAAATGATGTTGGCCAAGATACCTGTATCAATTAGCACACGTTTAATTTGAGTTTTATTCATAAGTACAGAAATTACCAGTGCATCATTATGGGGTTGCATGATTCCTTCTGCATCCTCGTCGTTGAAAGATAGAGTCCCTTCTGGTAGTTAATCTCGAGTCCATTTTTCCCTTGTGATTGACACTTTCGTGCATTTCATCATCAGACCTTGAGGAACATCGACCCTTCCAATGATTATATGGATGACGTGCTGGGGTTCATATTGTTCATTTTGTTTGTTGGAGTCCCTGTTTCTGAAGTGGTTCTTAGCTCGGTCACTCAAATATTCTCGAAGGTGACTGTCGTTGAACAACCAGGTTACTTCTTCCCTCAATTATCGAAAATCCTCCGTCCTGTGGCCATGTGTGCCATGATATTTGCATATTTGGTTGGGATCCCTTTGTTCTGGATTCGTTTGCAAAGGTCGAGGCCACTTGGTATCTTTGATGTGTCCAATGGACAATTCGATGGCAGCTGCATCCACATTAAAGTTGTACTCCGATAATCATGGTGCTACTTTAGGACTGATAGATCTATCGAAGCCGTTCTTACCCATGAGTCCCCATGAACTTTGACCTTGATCATTTCTCCTCTCATTCCGTGCAGAATTTTGCCCAGATCCGCTGCCTCTACGATCTCTATTATACGACTGATATCGATCTCTGTTCGACCTTGGTTCTCGGTCTATATCCCTCTTGATTCTATCGACGAGTCTGATAGGATAAACGGACCCTGAAGAAACCCCAAGTTGATCGTCCTCAACCCTGATCTTTGAGTGATACCGATTATGTACATCGGCCTAAGTAACAACCGGGTATTCTATCAAATTCCACATCAATTACTGTGAAGCCACTGAGCTTCGAATGTTGAGCCCTTGAGTGAAAGCTTCAACAACCCAATCATCAGTAGCCGGAGGCAAGTCCACCCGTTCCATTTGGAATCAAGACACGAATTCTCTAAGCATTTCGTTCTCCTTCTGCCTCACCTTGAAAGGTCCGACTTTCTGGTTTCGACCTTGATGGCCCCGGCGTGTGCCTTTATAAAAGAATCTGTAAGCATAGCAAATGAGTCAATAGAATTAGGTGGTAAATTATGGTACCATATCATAGCTCCCTTCGACAGGGTCTCCCCGAATTTCTTCAGCAAGACGGATTTGATCTCGTCGTCTTCTAGATCATTCCCTTTGATAGCACATGTGTAGGAGGTGACGTGCTCGTTTGGATCAGTAGTTCCATTGTACTTAGGAATCTCAGGCATGCGAAACTTCTTTGGGATTGGCTTCGGAGCCGCACTCGGGGGGAAAGGTTTCTGTACAAAGTATTTGTAATCCAGTCCTTTCAATATTGGCGGTGCCCCCGGGATTTGGTCGACCCTGGAGTTATAAGTTTCCACCTTCTTATCGTTTGCCACGATTTTCTTTTCTTCCGACTCAATTTTCTTTGTCAGCTCTTAGAGCATCTTCATGATCGCAGGCTTGGTCTCTGATTCTTTCTCTCTTGATTATCTTGAAACCGATTCGACCCTGTGTACAACTTCCTGGGATGGCTCGGGCTCGACCTTGCTCGGTGTGTGATTCTGGTTTTGGAGCTGGGCTACTGCTGCCTGTTAAGCCTGCAATAATTTGAAGATTACCCGTAGGCTAATCCCGCCATCTTCACTACCACGTGCGCTTTGAGCGGCTGATCGAGCATCTCCTCAGACGGTGCCTTCGGGATCGACGACCAAAATATCCGTTGATGGCTACATATGAATTGACGTCGATTGGATCTGCAACCGGAACTCCATTGAGGCCAACAGGGGGTACATCGTTTCCTGGTGCTATATTCTCATTTTCTCCGTAGCGGTGGAGATCATTGTCAACGTGTTGAGGTGCTGACTGAGAGTTTGACATTTTTTAATCCTGTAATCAAAGATACTTTAAAGAACAAGTGTAAAATAGTGTGTGTTACGAAAGTTTGTGCCAGGTAACCACTATTATCCTTAGCCCCACGGTGGGCACCAAACTGTTTACCCTAAAATCGGATAACAATTAATTTTATACGCGATTTTAAGGACACGTGATATAACTTGTCACCAATTAAGAAGAATAAATTAATATTGATATTGACTATGAAAGAACAAATGCAAACCACACAAATTAAATAGCCTTGGTCCTCGAGTTCAGTCACCCTTGAACCAAAAGATGTTTCAATCGGCTAAAGAACAGAATAACAAGATAATGATAGCTAGAAAATAACAGTATATTGCTTTGTATTGCGTGAATTTGATGCTTTACAAATTATCAGACGCCCTTTATATAGTAGGGGAGTCCTACTCTAGGTACAATTCTATATGAGATAAGAAATCCCATGATTGGCTAATTAATCGGCCGCTTCTTGATACGTGTCGGGATTCGCACCGTGATCTTCGCCCGATTACGGATATTTTAGCTTTATGTTATTTGGCTCGGTAGGCTCCCCTCAATCTCTATCTTGCTTGGTCTCGATCTTGATCGATCTCAGGGCCACGAGCTCGGCAATCCTAACTTTGCATCATGGTTTGATATAACTCGAGTCTGAACCTTTGCTAATCGCATTCCAGCCTCGATCAGTCATAGAAAAAGGGCACGTTCGATTTTGACCATATACAATATTATTTATTTTTCTTTAATCACACTTGAACAATTACTACATTTTAAGTTTAAACTAGCTGACACATTGAAGGCGAATATGGATGTTTCACCAGGTGGAGTATTCTTGAACAAATCGTTTATCGAATATAAAATTCTTCTGAATAAAATGGCTCAAAATTTAAAGTGGATGACGAGAGATACACTCATTACTCCAATTGTGACTCAGTTGTTCTCGACTCGAACAACACAAATGTTGTAAAGATGGCTACTTTGATGACTCAGATGAGCCTATTGATAAAAGAAGATTAATGATATGGGCACGAAGCATATTCATATAGTCGACACAACAAATAGATGAGTATTCACGTTTTTCTATTAATCAGCCATATGTTTGCTCGTGGAGTGGTAAATGTGAATCCAAGGGCTAAACATAAGGCATGAACTATGTGAACAACTTTGATGGTCATAGGCAAGATGGTCAGAAAATAGCAAAATCAACAAATACAGTATAGAACTGCTCAGCCACAGTTGAAGTACAATAACATCACTGGATTTCAAGACAACATGGTCAGCTGGTGCCATATCAAAGGCAAACTGACTACAATCACTAGCAACAACAATTAACTTATCCTCAATAACTGCGACAGTTAGTCAATCAGTATGATGTTAATATTGTGGAAATTAAGGGTGTGCTACAATAAATCATTAGGAAAAATGGTAAGATGCACGAAAAGGTAGTTGCTCATGATTCTTCTATCAAGGGTGTTGAAACACAACTGGGCAAACTATTATTTTAGAGTTCACTCAGACACAAAAGAGGGGGGTTGAATTGTGTCTCATCCGATTTTTGCAATTTTAAAAAAATCTAGTTCTTTGAACCAACTAAACTGACATAAGTAGAAAATAAAGTGCAGAATTAAATAACGCACCGATCTTACATGAAAAACCTCCTTACTCAAGGGAGTAAAAATTACGACCTACCCCAATAGGATTTTCTTCAAGACTTCACTAACTTCAACGAACAACTTTAGATTATAATTTTATAACCAAGGGGACTAACTCTAGTACCCTAACCCCTACAATCAACTCAATTGCAGCTACCCATTCTCAAACTAACTCTAGTTTAGGAACCTAATAAAAGCTCAAGGTTTCTGTGCTGATTACACTTCTCAAAAGCAAATAGGTTATAATTTAGAATAATTGACTCAACCTAAACAACTAAAGAACTTCAGAAGCTTCGTCTTCAGTAACATATTTTTTAGTTGAGCAGTTTGAATCTCCAAGAGCACTTCTTTCCGAGATTGGTATTGCAAAGAATACTTCTATGAGTTAGTTCCAATAGCATCAACTGAATAGCTGTAGAAGGTATCTTTATATAGGTGTGAGATTGACCTAAAATCTTCTGCAATTATTGATCCAAGATTTAGAATATTTTTAGGTTAAGAAAAATCACTCATTTTAATTTGGTTTCCTTAATTGTTTCCACCTCCTCAACCATTTCTTTCCACGTAAGTTTTCCTTGTTTGTACAATCCTTTTCGATCATGAATTCCTTGAGCTAATATTTTCCTTGAATGCATGAACATGTTCTCTTAATTGTCCCACCTCCTTTTTTTGGGGATATGCAAAGTTGTTTTTCGAATCGAAGTAATATTATTCGAAAAGAGATTATTTATTATTTTTAAAGAGGCGCCATTTGAATTATTTGATTTCGGTGTTCCAAGTCACCAAATTATTTAATCCGAGTTCAAGAAAAGTTTTGACTCTGTATTATGGTTCGTGAACATAAAGGGCCAGGTAAGAAATTTGTTGACCGGGGAGAATGTGTTAGTCACTCCCTGAGTCTCGTTATTTTAGCACGGTCTCTTAATAAATATTTGGCTTAATTAATTCCCATATATCTATGTTCTAAGATTTTATGCGTTTCTTTTTGCCTTTAACCGAGTTCAATTGCTTAATTATTGCTTTATAAAAAATATCTTGAAACAAGTCACGCATACGATACTTGTCTTGTTTGGCGAGTCAAAAATTATATCATGAATGCGTGTAAATAATTTAAAATATATTATTATTATTTTAAAGGATTAATTAGTCAAGTCACACAAACGTGTACTTTTGCCTTTAATTTATAGATAATAACTATACCACGCAAATGTGTAAGGAGCCACGATAATTGAGTTACTTGAAACGCGCCTAAAAAGCATGCTAAGTTATTTTAATTGTTCTTCACTACATTTGAGATTGTTATGAAGCATAAGTCATGGATTATTATGGGAAAATGTGTAAACTTGAATTAATTAGAATTACTAATAAAGTCGATTATATTACTTAGTTAAAGTGTTTACTACTTAATGGATTACTAGCATCATAATTACTAAAGAAATTTGAAGCTAAGGTAATAATGATTACATTGCTAAGGCTATTCACAACTTAACAAATTTGTAACAAGGTTATTTGGAAATTATCCAATCACAAAACTTTACCAAGATTCGGGCTAATGGTGATGCTAACATTTGCTTTTGGGGAGTTCTTGAATTGGTATGAATTAACTAAGCTAAAACAGATTATACGAATAATTGACTTCAGCCATAATTAATTAATTCACTAAATAGGAATAGTATCAAAAATTGCAGAGCCAAAGCTTTTGCCTGATTGCCCCACAAGCGGAGGTGTTGGGTCATTGTTTTACACACAGAATCCCGGCCTACGAACAGGCCAAGGCACCATCAGAACTCTCATAGCCATGCAAGCGCAAGCCCAATTGGCCTCAAACTTTCGAGCCAGCAGACTTGGCCTTTTGGCTTTGAAAGCAGGCCTGGCCCAACGACCCCTTGAAGGTCTTAGCCTTTCACAAACGACCATAATTGTCACGATCCAAAATTTCACCAATGGTCATGATGGCACCTAACCTCTAAGACTATATAGTCAATCACACAATGATACAAAATATCGAAATAAGATATAATAAGCCTGAATTTAACGTAATAGCGAAATAAAGTTTCGATAAGGCCAAAACGGTGGTACATATGCCAATCTCCCAAAACCAGGTAATACTGAGTCATATCTCTAAATAGAATACATAACGAGTCTCAATAAGTATAATATTGTTCGAAAGTAATAAAATAGTATATATAAAAAATAAGGGAAGGGGACTCCAAGGGGTCTGCAGCGTCCATGCAACACTACCTTGAATCCTCTCGAACGATCACAAGCTCACTCACGAGTTCCGCTACCTCCTCCAACATTCGAATCTGCATAAAAATATGCAAAAGTGTACTATAAGTACGGGACAACATGTACCCAGTAAGTATCAAGACTAACCTCGGTGAAGTAGTGATGAGGTTCAAATCATTTGATACTCACTAATTAGAGAACCTGTGCAATAACTCCAATAACTGACAACAAGAATATAACGAGATGTAGAACCATCAACACAACGAAACAGGAGTTATCAACTCATCACAGGTAAATCATGTTTATCAAAAACATAATCAGTCAATAATTGAGTCATAGAGTATAATGTTAAGAAAAACGTAAAATCATGTAAAGCGCATAACAAAGCATAAAGAATGCCACCCTTATGCTCCACGTTTCATCAATTAGAATGCCAACCTTATACTTCACATATCAACAACAATAATACTACCCTTATACTCCACATATTAAAGATATGAATGCCAACCTTATGCTCCACATTTCATCAACAAGAATTCCACTCTTATACTCCATATATCATAGATATGAATGCCACCCTTATACCCCACATTTCATCAACAAGAATGCCTACCTTATACTCCATATATCATCACAATAATAATTTTCGGCCCAACATGTCCATATGTGCCATAAACATAAAAAATTCAATGTCACGACCCAAAATTCAACTAGTCATGATAGCATCTAACTCAACCCGCTAGGTAAGCCAATTAATAACTATCCAATTTAATGAGATTTATTGAGACAAATAAATGATAAAACATCTGAAACTTATACATTTCCCAAGGACTGGTAGTACAAATCATGAGCTTTTAAGATTTAGAGTTTACAAAGTCGGTATAAAATAAATATATCATCTGTTTGAAATATACATGAACATATTTTTCATAAGTCTACAGCTACCATAAACTAGAGGCAGCTATAACCGGAACGCAGGTACGTCTTCAATGCTAGATTGCGTCATACACAGCAACAACGACATCCAAAGTCTGCACGGAAGGTGCAGAAGTGTAGTATGAGTACAACCGACCCCATGTACTCAATAAGTAATAAGCCTAACCTTAGGTTGAAAGTAGTGACGAGCTGGGACAAGGGTCAGAGTCCAACTCCAATAACCAGTAACAATTAGTAACAATATAATAAAAATGGTACCCAAAGAAACTCATTTGCAGTTACGGAAAATAGGCATGATTTTTAAGTATAACAGTAAATCCCAAATTTTTCACCGAAAACACCAAAAATAGGAGTAAGTTTGAAAACTATAATTTTTCCCAAAAACTTTCAACAACAGGTAAGATGTTCCGTTATTAAGTGGGTACCAAAAAAGCCTATGTATGAACAAGGATTAATTTTACTTCCCCACCTAGCTACTCTAGGTTGGGGGTAGGCCCTGGGGGAGAAGTTATAGACACCATTCCATACTTTGTATCTGGAGTACTTCATTTAATTTCTTCTGCAGTATTGTGCTTTGGCGGCATTTATCATGCACTTTTGAGACCTAAGAAACTTGAAGAATCTTTTCCCTTCTTTGGTTATGTTTGGAAAGATCTCTTTGTATGCGTAGTCACCAGTGGCACAACTTACGGGCTAAGTAGCGCCTTAATGGGAGTATTTGTTTCCTACACGATAATATAATACCAAGACCAGTAAGAGAGAATGGACCATGAGGAAAGTACATCTCTATGCTTACATGTCAATGTATGCATGCCAACTGTAATACAATGCAATGATAAAACCATATGCATATTATCAGTGTATCAATGCACTCAGTACTCCCAACCACTCAATCCTCACAGTCACTCAGTCCTCACAGCCACTCAGTTCTCACATTCACTCAATCCTCCCAATCACTCAGCACTCGCACTCAGTAGGTACCTGCGCTCACTGGGGTGTGTACAGACTCCGGAGGGGCTTTTTCAGCCCAAGCGCTATTATAAGCCAATCCTGGCATAATCAATCAAACATGATGCAGCATGCAGCCCGATCCCATAGATAAATCAATACTACTTGTTGTGGCGTGCATCCCGATCCCAACAATATCCTCACAATCAGACCCTCGGCCTCGCTCAGTCATAAATCTCTCAAGTCTCTCGGGTTCACAATGTTATACAAATCAGCCCAAAAATAATGATGTAATGTATCAATAAATGATAACAGAGACTGAGATATGATATGCATATGAATGCATACGACTGAGTATGTAATTGCAATGTAAGCAAACAACTCAACAGCGAAAATGACCTCAGCGGGTCCCAACATGATAAGTATGTTGCTTAGACATGGTTTCTACCATGGATCACATCTCAATTACTCTATCACGTAGAGATTTCATGGTTACGGATAAGATCAGGTAACTACACGGTACCATAGAAATAACTGAGTCACAATTCACACGGTGCACGCCCGTCACCTAGCATGTATGTCACCTCAACACCAAGCACATAACACATAATTTGGGGTATCATACCCTCGGCACAAAGTTTATAAGTGTTACTTACCTCGAACAAGCAAAATCCAATACCGAGCAAGCCAAGCGATGCTCCAAAAATGCCATCCCATGTGTACCAACCTCCGAACGGCTCGAAACTATCCAAAAGCAACTCAAATACATCAAATAAAGCCTAAGGAAACAATTCCAATCGATAAATATGGAATCTTTAATCAAAAGCCCAAAGTCAACCAAAACGTTATACCCGGGCACGCACATTGGAACCCAACAAAACTCATAAAATCTGATAACCCATTCAATTATGTATCCAACCATACTAGTTTAACTCAAATCCAACTCCGGATCGATGTTCAAAACACAAATATTCACTTTATGAAATTTTAGACAAAACCCCCCAAATTTCACTTTAAAATCATCAATCAAATGCCAAACATGAAGATGGATTCACAAAATATAACCAAAACTAAGTAAAGAACACTTACTCCGATCCATGTGGTGAAAATCGCATCCAAAATTGCCCAAATCCGAGTTCCCCAACTCAAAATATGACCAAATGAACAAACCCTTGATATTATATATTTCTGCCAGATGTTCTGCCTCGTTTCTCATACCAAACGATCCCGAAACTCGCTTTTGAATCACTCCATTTGACCTTATAATAAAGGAGATATGTTGGTTTCAATATTTGGAAAATAGTGCAAATTGTTAAATACGAAGTCAGTGGCAATTGCGTAATTAATCTGAAAAATTTGTCAACCCAATTCTTAGTAAAATGACCATACACTCCTCATACGATGTCGAAATTCGACGATTCTTTTTGCTATGCCTCCGTAATTACTATACGGATATAATGCTTCAATCAAAACAGAAATTGGAGCTCATTCTCTTAATATGGTACCATTTATGCTTGAAGAAACAACGTCGAAACATAAAAAACGAGCGCAACACAACCCAAACCTATCTGAAACACACCCAAGCGCCTCAGGACCCCATCCGAATATACCAACAAGTCCCATAACATAACACGAACTTATTCGAGGCCAAATCACGCACAACAATATCAAAATCACGAATCACGCCTCAAACCGAACTTAATGAACTTTTAATCATTCAACTTCCAAAACTAGTGTCGAACCTTATCAAACCAACTCGGAATGAACTCAAATTTTCACACAAGTCCTAAATGACATAACAAATCTAATCCAATTCCCGGAACTACAATTCGAATCCGATATCATCAAAATCAACTCCCAGTCAAATTTTAGAACATTCCAAACCTTTAAATTTCCAACTTTTGCCAAACAGTGCCGAAACCTTCTAGAAATATCCAAACGCAAATCCAGGCATACGCCCAAGTCCAAAATCACCATCCGGACCTAATAGAACTATCAAAACTCCGATCCGAGGTCAAGTACTAAAAAGTCAAACTTGGTCAACTTTTTCAATTTAAAGCTTCCTAGTTGAGAATCATTCTTCCAAATCAATTCCGAATAACCTAAAAACCAAAACCGACGATTCACACAAGTCATAATACATCATACGATGCTACTCAAGACTTAAAATAGCTGGACAGAATACAAATTCTCAAAACGACCGGATGAGTCATTACATTCTCCCCCACTTAAACAAGCGTTCGTCCTCGAACGTGCCAAGAGTCATTCCAAAGCCATCGAACCTCCGTGTAACCTTACCATGCACATAATCAGGGGTGATCCCACATCACCCTATTCCATATAGGCCCGACAACACAACATAGCTGAAGATCATTACTTCAACCTTAGCCCGTAAACCATAGAATCCAATTCCAACATCTGAAATTTCCTACAAGACTCGAACCTCGCATCTACACACTATATAAGTCTGAACAGGCGGTATCAAGACATAACCATAACCCAAGATGTACTCACATGACATACTACACGAATAACATGCTCATTAGCAAACTTTTCGATCACCGTAGCTGCTCAAAACAACCAAATACCGGTAATAAACCTCATATCAAACAAAACCTTGTTCTAAAACCGTCGTACACTACCGATGATGAAAGAAACACGCAGAACTCATAACCATTGATCAGATCAACAAGTCTTGGAGCTCCCTCTCCTTCGACAAGAACTATAACAAAATTCTAAGCCGATCAGCAACATTATCCTTCTAAATATACCGCAATCAGATCTGATAGAACCCATTCTAGTTCCGACGAACTCGTCTTATCAAATGCATCCGCCTTGTTGACGTGCCACACCAATACAACCTTAAGCTACAAACCACGCAATCCGTGTACCAACACGTAACAATTCAAGTGTAGTCAAACATAGGAAATGACTCAAATGAGAGAACCGTCCCGCCAGCTCAACAAGTATCGCCACAACGAAATTCTAAGAACCCATCACACACCGTAGAACCATGACACACGAATCTAACACTAAGGATCATATCTCAACATAACTCTGCCGCAATGCGCGACCCCATCCAAACACTGACCCATATGAGATACCTCGAGCCACCATGCTCAAAATCAGTAACCACGCGCAATTCGACATCAAGTACCCAAGGTGCATGACCATAACCACAGAGAAGAAATTAACACAATACCACAACACGAAAGGACCATAACCAAGGCGCAATTGACCATTCCATATCCAACCACCAAATCACATGAAGTCCGCTATAAGGCCCAAACCGAACCACATCATGCGTGCATATAACCATAAATCACAACCTCTCGTAGCATAGAATGATAACACATAGAACATATCAGAACATGAACAAGCTCACTCTAACCAAATGACACACTTTTCTGCAGTAACGGCGCCGAATCAACAAATCCGACCCGATGTAGAATACACATCCTCATTAGGCCTACCAATGAGCTCCCAAATCAACCCTGGTCATCCATATATAGATAATTAACCCTCCGAAAGTCCACAATGACCTAACCATAACACATACTATCATCTGGCTAGCTTTGGCCACATCTTCGCAGTCCACAACCACGAAGCAACCTGCTTCTGAGAATTCTCAGTCTCCAAATCCATAGAACACATGAATCACCATAGCCGATTCCAACTCCACCACTCGAATGACTAACACATCTCTCTTACATAATTATCCCCACGATAAATTCTTCTATAATTCTTCCATGCCACAAAGCAAAATCTGAACATCAGCAGTCGATCAACCAGACAAGTACTGCAATACCAATGAAGCATCCGTAAGTCAAAACACAGTGCGCCTTCTGAAATGCGCACCCTTCTCAGGCAATACCAAGTAGTAATAACATTCATCTAGTCATCTGAAATTGTCCGTGTTATCTAAAAATTCGTGACCTTCCCTTCAAAATTGAACTGTGACCTTGCACATGAAAATCTCAATCCCACACAACACACCGCATCTATCATGCCATCATATGAAAAGTACGAGAACCTCATAATCAACTCTGATTCACAAGTAGAATACATAACTAGTCAGCCGAAAACCCTCCATTGGATCTCATCCAGGAGAAAATCCTAATACGCAACATATTCCTCATGCCAGTAGGAAATATCCACCTCGAACCGTGATAGAAATCATCGAGAACTCTTCGAAACCCATTTCAAATAACCAGGCCATCAGAACTGAATCTCTTTAACTCAACCAAGTTACGCAAGTCGCCAAACCCAAGATTATTGCCACAAAACACCTGTAGAGACACAACACATCATAAGTACCCAAAGAACTGATCATATCCATTACTGCGCTGATCCAACCTACTACCAAGCTATCTTATTTCTCTGAGTTCCTTCCGAATTACCCTTAAATTGACACTTCTCCTTGCCAGAACACCACGATCCTTACCCAAAACTCACCACAAGAGGTCCTAACATAAAACCACACACCCTAAAGCCCATTAGCTGATGTATTCCCTCTTAAATACCCCAAAAGTACCACAATTGAGACACCCACTCTGAAAAGACCTTCTGTGAACCTAAAGCCGTTAACTTAACCTTCCTGATACTGAAATACAGAATCCATAGTGATACATAAATACTGCAAGTCCCGGATCCATCTAATGCAAATCTCAGATCTTAACCATATACAAATCTGAAAAATTCTCAATTGCCGCATATAATCTTGAATCCATTAGAACCTCCTCGAGAGTCATCTACTCTGCTCAAATCTCAATTGCACCGCCTAAACGGGCCGAACGACCTGTGCCCCATTAGCAAGACAACACCCAAAGAAGTAACTTCGCCTTAACACAACCGAGCAAATTCCTATACCATGAGCACTACATCCGCCACGAATAACAACTCAAATCATTCCATAATTTCCATATACCCATAGAGTGTAATATAACTCGTATCTGGAAATTCTCTTACTCGAGTCATCCTCGATCTCAACCTCTGCAAGTCATAACTAATTCACAAGTATACCTCAAACAGAAACCAATACAACACATAACCATGCAATTCGATCATCGATAGCAGATCCCCCCCCCCCCCCCTTG
>AWOL01S0289043.1:28029-45419 GCA_000715115.1 Nicotiana otophora
ACTCAAACCAAAACTAAAATTTAACATATATCCATGAAATTGAATTGTCAATAGCAGGCCCCCCCACTTGGCTCAAAGCCATAGAACAAAACATCTGATAACTTACAATAACCATACCCTATTACTTCCATAATATCGCTGTGAGATTCAACTAAATCCTTCATAAGCTCATGTAACACAAACCAACTAATACCTCAAATCATCTGCGAATCTGACATTCATCCTCGTGATGGTCATGTCAACTATTACGACCGATCCAAACTCAAATCGCACAAATATAACCCACTGGTAAAAAAGAAAGCCTCCACACAACATCATAAAAATCACACATCCATAAATTACCTCATAGGTTATAACCCACCTACTTAGCCTCAAACTGACATCTCTTTATACCCTTTCACAAGCACAACTACTATGTAGTCACTTAATCTTCCTGAGTCTGAACTCACCAACAAGACATGAGAACCTAATTCGTTCCACAGTTAAGCAACATGAAAGATCCTCCAATACACTCATAACTCGAGACAATACGTTACATTAAGACAGAAATCAAGCACCCAATAGTCCTTTTTACATCGCAAGCAAACTCTTCTCGTCACATTCAATCCATCCGAACACATCCCACAGTCACATCATACTCATCATATAGCTATAAAACCACTCATCGAGCCATAAATTCTACTAATAGGGATACTGCCGGACTTATAAGTCCAAAAGCACATGCTCACACAACCGAAATCCCCGTGCTCAAGCTACAATCAAAACCCGACCTCAAGTCCTTCAGATTGGCCCATAATCAGCACACATAAATCACATCTCGCACCTAATTCATGGAATCATAAGCTGTCAACGCATAACCGATACCGAGCGCTCACATGAGCATACGAATTCGTGGAAGGAATTCAAAGAGTTACGCTTCAAGCTGAATCAATATCGCACGATAAGGAAAGAAGGATGGAAAATTTAACCTAAATGCCCTATAGCCTCTCAAAGATAGGTATGGACGTCATCATACCGATCCATAAGACTTTACTAGACACTTGCTCATGACTCGTAGAACCTATGAACCTAGAGCTCAGCTTGTCACGGCCCAAAATCCAACTAGTCATGATAGCATCAAACCTAACCCGCTAGGTAAGCCAATTAACAACTATCCAATTTAATGAGATTTATTGAGACAAATAAATTATAAAACATCTGAATCTTATACATTTCCCAAGGACTGGTAGTACAAATAATGAACTTCTAAGATTTGGAGTTTACAAAGCCTGTATGAAATAAATACATCATCTGTTTGAAATATATATGAACATATTTTTCATAAGTCTACAGCTACCATGAATAAGAGATAGCTATAACCGGAACGCAGGTACATCTTCAATGCTAGCTTCCATCACACACAGTAACATCAGCATCCAAAACCTGCACGCAAGGTGCATAAGTGTAGTGTAAGTACAACCGACCCCATGTACTCAATAAGTAATAAACCTAACCTTAAGTAGAAAGTAGTGACGAGTTGGGACAAAGGTCAGAATACAACTCTAATAACCAGTAACAGTTCGTAACAATATAATAAAAATGGTACATTAAGTAACTCGGAGATATGATGCTCTGCTCATTTGCAGTTATGGAAAATAGGCATGCTTTTCAAGTATAATAATAAATCCCAAGTTTTTCACCGAAAACGCCAAAAATAGGAGTAAGTTTGAAAACTGTAATTTTTCGCAAAAACTTCCAACAATAGGTAAGATGTTCTATTATCAAATGGCATGAGGAAAGTACATCTTTATGCCTACATGTCAATATATGCATGCCAACAGTAATACAATGTAGTGATAAAACCATATGCATACTCTCGGTGTATCAATGCACTCAGTCCTCCCAATCACTCAATCCTCAGAGTCACTCAGTCCTCACAGCCACTCAGTCCTCACAGTCAATCAATCCTCCCAATCACTCGGTACTCACGCTCGGCACTCGCACTCGACACTCATACTCAGCAGGTACATGCGCTCACTGGGGGTTTGTACAGACTCCGGAGGGGCTCCTTCAGCCCAAGCACTATAATAAGCCAATCATGGCATAATCAATAAAACATGCTGCGGCGTGCAGCCCTATCCCATAGATAAATCAATAATACTTGTTGCGCCGTGCAGCCCGATCCCAATAATATCCTCACAATCAGGCCCTCGTTCTCGCTCAGTCATCAATCTCTCAAGTCTCTCGGGCTCACAATGTCATACAAATCAGCCCAAAAATAATGATGTGATGTATCAATAAATGATAACAGAGACTGGGTTATGATATGCATATGAATGCGTACGACTGAGTATGTAATTGCAATGTAAGCAAATAACTCAACAACAAAAATGACCTCAGTGGGTCCCAATAGGATAAGAATGTAGCCTAGACATGTTTTCTAACATGGATCATAGCTAAATTACTCTAGCATGTAGATATTTCATGGTTACAGATAAGATCAGGTAACTACACAGTACCACAAAAATAACTGAGTCACAATTCACACGGTGCATGCCCACACGCCCACACGCCCGTCACCTAGCATGTATGTTACCTCAACACCCTCGGCACTAAGTTTAGAAGTGTTACTTACCTCGAACGTTCAAAATCCAATACTGAGCAAGCCAAGCGATGCTCTAAAAATGCCGTCCCACGCGTACCTATATCTGAATGGATCGAAACTAACCAAAAGCAACCCAAATACATCAAATAAAGTCTAAGAAAACTATTCCAATCGATAAAGGTGGAATCTTTAATCAAAATCCCAAAGTCAACCAAAAGTTCAAACCCAGGCCCGCACCTCGGCACCCGACAAAACTCATATAATTTGATAACCCATTCAATTACGAGTTCAACCATACTAGTTTCACTCAAATCCGACTCCAAATCGATGTTCAAAACTCAATAATTCACTTTATGAAAGTTTAGACAAAACCCCCAAAATTCACATTTAAATGATCAATCAAATGCCAAAAACAAAGACGGATTCATGAAATATAACCAAACCGAATAGAGAATACTTATTCCAATCCATGTGGTGAAAATCGCATCCAACATCGCCCGAATCCGAGCTCCCCAACTCAAAATATGACCAAATGAACAAACCCTTGATATTTATATCGAAACTCACTTTTGATGCCTCCATTACATTCCTTATGAAATTTCAGTCAAGTTAGGCTTTTGAATCACTCCATTTGACCTTATAATAAAAGAGATATGTTGGCTTCAATATTTGAAAATAGTGCAGATTTTTAAATACGAACTCAGTCGCAATTTCGTAATTAATCTGGAAAGCTAGCAACTTAATTTTTAGTAAAATGATCATAAACTCCTCATACGATGTCACAATTCGACGATTCTTTTTTCTATGGCTCCATAATGACGATACAGATATAAGGCTTCAATCAAAATAGAAATTGGAGCTCATTTGCTTAATGTGGTACCATTTATGCTTGAAGAAACGACGTCGAAACATAAAAACATCGAGCGCAACACAACCCAAACCTATCCGAAACTCACCAGAGCCCCTCATGATCCCGTCCGAACATACCAACAAGTCCCAAAACATAACACGAACTTATTCGAGGCTTCAAATCATGCGTAACAACATCAAAAATCTGAATCGCATCTTAAATCGAACTTAATAAACTTTGAATCTTATAACTTCCAAAACGCGTGCCGAACCTTATCAAATCAACTCAGAAAGAACTCAAAATTTTCACACAAGTCTCAAATGACATAACGAAAATATTTCAATTCCCAGAATCATAATTCAAACCCGATATCATCAAAGTCAACTCCTGGTTAAACTTATGAACATTCCAAACCTTTAAATTTTTAACTTTTGCCAAATAGTGCCGAAACCTTCTAGATATATCCAAATGCAAATCCAGGCATATTCCCAAATCCAAAATCACCATCCGGGCCTAATTGAACCATCAAAACTCAGATCCGAGGTCAAGTACTAAAAAGTCAAACTTAGTCAACTCTTCCAATTTTAAGCTTCCTGGTTGAGAATCATTCTTCCAAATTAATTCTGAATAACCTGAAAACCAAAACCGCGATTCACATAAGTAATAATACATTATACGATACTACTCAAGACTTCAAATAGCTGAACAGAATGTAAATTCTCAAAACGACCGACTGGGTCATTATATTCAAGATAATATTTTATCATCACGGGATGTATTCTCATAACTCATCAATAAAGTGCACTTGGATATGAAAATAATAGAGTGTGAATGTATGCTCAAGATATAAGACATGACTATGGCTAAACTAATTTAGCAATAATTTCACAAATACCCATCTTGTCTAATTAGAAAACAATAATCCTAAATCATGATCTCTAGCATGAAAAGATAAGTTCGAATAGTCATACAAAGAATTACATATGTATCATAGAGAGCAGACAATAAATCAAGGCAGAGTAGAAGCCTAGAGTATAATACGGTCATTTTTCATATATAGCACCCGCATATATGCTCGTCACCTCGCATATACGTCTCGTCACATACAATACAATTAGACATATAAGGTCAAACTCTAAGGGCTATTCCCTCAAACAAGAGTAGGCAAGATACTTACCTTAAATGGGCCAAATTAGCCCTATAAAATTGCCTTTCCTTTAGAAACCACCTCTAAACGTCTCAAATCTAGGAAAAAAAGCAAAGAACTCAATAACATCAAATAAAACCATAGGAAACAACCCCAAAGAATACATCTACGATCTTTAATCAAATTTCCAAAAGTCAACAAAGTCAACCCGGGCACACACAGTCAAAAACCGAGTCAAGTAATAGATCCCGATTACCCATAACCTCATGAGTCCTATTATATGATTAGATTCCAAAACCGAGTCCAAATTGACTCCCAAGTCCCCAATATTCACTCTCTTAAGTTGTAGACAAAACTCCCAACTTTTCCTTTACAATTCTAAGTTTTTAGTGTATAAATCCATGAGGATTCAAGATTTAAAGCCAAATTCAAGTAAAAATTATTTACCTCAAATGTAGTAGTAAATATGCTCTCCACCAGCAGCCAAACGCTCTCTAGAGAGGCGACAAAGAGGAACAGTAACTAAACGATAAAAATGGCCACCGATCCCTCGTCCGGTGGTGAAAACCCACCGGACCAGTCTCAACGGTTGTGTCTACACACTGCGTACATAACCCAGGTAGGCTACTCAATCATTTCTTCCCCCTCTGCTGAACGAATCAACAATGGCAGAAGTGTGTGTTCACCAAACAAACCGCCAGGACCCAACTTCTAAACTTTGCAACGTTTCTGGGTCAAGTCGAATAATTCAAAGCCATGGAGATGGTTCAACAAACCATTTACAACCAATAAACAAAGCATCCGACAATATCACAATAGGAGTTCGTGATTCAGAACAGGGAAACAATGTCGACAAATAACTGATAGTCACGCGAGGAGCTACAAATATCCAGATTGATCACAACCAATGCAAGGCCACTCCAATTGATTTGGATAATAATCCCGACCCTTCAAACAACAACCACGACGAGCAATTAGTTACAAATTTGCAGAATAAAGTTTACACAAACTCACACATGCCATCTGTTCGAAGAAATGCCTGGGTCAGTTTTGATGCCAATTTTGACGAATATATAAATAGTTGTTTCTTCACAAAGTCATGTTGAGATTGGTCATCAAGAGAAGTTACAAGAAAATATAACGAATGAGAGTGATCGAAGGCAAACACCTACAGGAGCACACTTTGCCTATGCTAATTCTGAGGACCAAGTTGTGATTGAATTGGGTGGAATAGACTCAAAACATGTTGGTGGAAGCCACCAGAATGCCCAACTTTATTCGCATAGTGAGAATCTTGAGGCTCGACCAAATGGTACCCCTGCTGTCATGAAGTTGAATGGCTGTATTGTTGCTACTCCTTCAACTGCCCAACGATTACTTGAGCAGCCTCTCGTTGACAGGCCGAAGACTATCAAACCAAATTCTACTGAACCATCACGCCCAACAAAACCATCCCCAAATTTGACAACATATGTTGTGTTAACCAACAAGGTCAATGATCCCACACAGTCCCAGCCGACACACAGACAAACACCATCGACCTTCCCTAAAATATCAACCAATTTTGATAAAAATCATGCTGCTCACCATAAAAAACAAGGTACCTACCACCATTTTAACATTCACACTTGTGACTGATCTCCAAAAGAAACTCCCCCTCAAGCACAGAACCTTAATCACACCCCTGCTTTAGCCCTTGTACAGACATACCCTCATGTTGCAGCTCCATCTAACCAACCAAAGCAGCAAAACATTCCCAGTAGCCACAACAACCAGTCTCAGCACAATAAGACACCTGCAACTACATTACCAAGTGACAATACTACTGAACCAAGTAAAACACCTTTTTATCCTACTCCACCACCTCCTACTATCACACAATATTTAGCTACCAAATTGCGAGCAAGGCAGGCTGTAGAGATTGAACCAATTGAATTCACAGCTCCTAGAATAACTACCAAACAGGGTCAGCCAACAGTCATCTTTACTAGAAAGGATTACATTGTCACATTTGCCAGAAGGTGCCAGTACACAATTTTAGGCAAGTTTCTAAACACAATGCCTAGAATGGAGCAGATTAGAAGAAGTTTCATTGTCCAAACATAACCCAGAGGAGGAGTTAAGATAGCTCATTTTAATGCTAAGACAGTTTACATCGACCTTGACAATGAGTATGATCACACAACTGTCTGGACAAAAAATTGCATGTACATTCAAGGTCAGAGGATGGAATTACAGGCTTGGACACCTACCTTTAATCCAAATGAGGATACTCCCATTGTCCCTGTTTGGATTATCATTCCAGAGCTTCCATGGAATTTCTACTACAAAGAGGTGTTGGCTATTTTATTATCACCAGTTGGGAAGATTCTGCACCTTTACATTGTCTCCATGCAAAACACCAGGGGAAGCGTTGCCAAAGTAAGGATGCAAGTGGACTTAACACAACAAGGCCTCATCATGTTTAGCTTGGCTTTGATGAGGATCAGGATATCAATGGAGATAGCCAATGGTTAGAAGTTATCTATGAAGACCTTCCACCATGCTGTTGTCACTGTAAGCACTTGGGGCATAAAGATTATTATTGTTCTAAAAAGAAAAAAAAGATGAGGAAGAGAGGAAGAAAGAAGCTACTACTTCATCAAGCAGCAATGACAATCAGAATACAATCAGGGATATTAATAATACTACCTCTCATCAACACCAGGATCATCCCATAATACTCCAGAATATTCAAGATACAAAACAAAACATGGAACTACAACACCAAATCGAGGAACAACAGCAAAGATCAAATGACAAGGCAGCAAATCAGCAGCAAGAAAAGGATAACCAATCCAATGATCAATGGCATACTCAAAAGAAAAGAAACTTCAGCGGAGTACACCAAAGAAACAAGAATCAGAAAGCCAAACATCACATAACACAAATAACAGGTACAAATATGACCAACCCAGACAACATCACAGTTACACAGATACAAACACAACAACCAGTTGTCATAGCCCATGTGACAGAACCCATTACAAACATCACCATAAAAGAATCTACTGGTCGAATAGAGGTTGATCAGAATGCAACACCAGCTTATCAAGTAGGCACTTCAAAGGAGATTACTCTTATTCATACATGTAGTGGTAAGTCAGATACTAACACCACTCAACAAGGTTATTCCAAGGCTACTTTAGATGACACTAATCCCCCTGACTTTAGGCATCAACTCAGAAGATTTAAGAAAGATCAAGATGCATCCCACAGTCAACAACGAGTGAATGACACAAACATACAGCCTAAAATCAAGATTGTGAACACTGTTGAGTTGGGACTGCAGAATCATCATCCCAAAAATAATGTAAATTATATCTCAAATCCATCACATAATAGGAGTGCTGTAAACACTGCACATACTCAGTCCGGGACAAAAGATGAGGTTACAAAGAACAATACAATTGACTGGGTTCGAAGGACCTTTGGTAAGCAGAAGGAAACTATCAATGTCACAATGAACCAATCATATCAAGAAATACCCTCTCAGATATGTTTATCATCTCCATCCATCACCAGAGAGGGTGCATACATCTGGGATCAGGCATTTCAAGAAGAAGCACATAATACAGATACGAATAGAGCTAGCCCTAATGAAAATGACAACCCCAAAACAGTACCAGAGTGCACCAACAACTCAAAAGACAAAACTACAGAACACTACAATGACATAGGGTAGAAAATGTAACAAACTGATAGTACTCAGTTAGGTTACCTACCTGGACAGCTGGTCACTTATGCTACTGTAGAAGTTCTAAATGACACAGAGATTTCTCAACTACAAACAGAAAGTGATAAGGTTACAAAAGCTGGGGATGAACAGCTGGGACTAACAGTTGTGGAGAATCCTTCAATATCAATGCCAATTGTATGTGTCTCAACTACCATTTCTCCACTTTAGATCCAACTAAATGTGCCATTGATATCTCCAAATCAGATACTACATGACATCATTACACATAAGAAACTGTCTATTGAGATTCATCAACCTCTGCTTGATAGGCGACACATGGAAGATGAAGCTGATGATGAATCAACTACTGGGAACTTCAAGTCTGTTGCAAGAGAAGGAGATTTTTCACCTAGGTTGTCAAACAAGAATGGTAAGAAAGGCAAAAATCAAAGACAAGCTAAGGAAACACTACCACCAACAAGAACTATGCCCAAGAGGACAGCCTCAACAAATAGATGATGATTAAAACACTCATCTGGAACATAAGGTCTGTCAAGACTCAACAGGCCTTTCAAAGGGTTATCAACATGCAAAAACAACATGGCTTCTTCATTGTAGCACTGTTAGAGCCTTTTCAAAAATAAGGGTTCATAAACAAGTATAGGAGAAGGTTGGGAATGGAAAGTGCACTGTCCAATGTCAATGGGAAGATCTGGTTACTCATAGATGCAGCTGTGGAGTGGGAGCTCCTGATAGACACTTAGCAACACCTAACAATCAAAGTATTACATCATGGAATTGGTAAGTACGTCATTATGACATTTGTATATTCAAAATGCTCCTCACAGGAAAGACTGGAGCTGTGGGATAATTTGTATTATCTTGCTTTTGATATGGAACTCCCTTGGGTGGTTGGAGGATATTTCAATGTAATCCTTGGAGAAGAAGAGAAGATAGGAGGATTACCTGTGTAACCCCCAGAGTATGAAGATTTTGCCTTTTGTGTTCATGCATGTGGACTGCTTGATCTTAGTTACAAAGCCAGTCCCTTTACTTGGTGGAATGGCAGGCCAAATGAAGAATGCATATTCAAACGCTTGGACAGATTCTTTGTTAACTTGCCTTTCCAATCATTATTCCCTAACATAGAGATGGAGCATCTCATTAGAACAGGCTCAGATCATGCTCCCCTCTTGATGAGTTGTTGAGAGGAGGAAATGCAATTTGTTAAACCATTCAAGTTCTTGAACTTCTGGACCAAACATGAAACCTTTATGGAAGTTGTTAAGAAAAATTGGATAGCTAATTTCACTATAGATCATTCTTGAGTTTCAAGCAAAAGCTGAAAAGGGTTAAGCTTGCTCTTTCTAAATGGAGAAAACTCACTTATGGGGATATATTCAAGCAGTTGGCAATTAGAAAAGATGTGGTTAGAATTAAGGAGATGTTGTTTGAAGAAGCACTAACAGTGGAGAACAGAACAATACTTCAACAAGCTCAAGCTGAATTGAAGAAGTACCTGAGCATAGAGGAGCAGTATTGGAAACAAAAAGCAGGAATGATATGGTTTGAAAATGGAGACAGAAACACTAGATTTTTTCATAACCATGCCAATGGTAAGAGGCAGAAGCTCCTCCTCAAAAGAATTCAGAATAGTGAGGGTGCATGGATTGAGTCACAAGACTTAATGACTGATGTTGCAGTTGATTTCTTTCAGAAGCAGATCACTAAAGAAGATGATCCTACAAGCTTTGTACTCCTACACAATGTACCTTCAATGGTGACATGTGACCAGAATCTAGAGCTTTGTAGAAGTCCTACTAGAGAAGAGGTGAAGGCGGCAGTTTTTGCATTGAGCAGTGACAATGTAAGTGGTTTAGATGGCTTCTTAGGATTGTTCATGCAAGCTTGCTGGGATATTGTAGGGGAAGACATCCACAATATGCTAATACTGTTTTATGGGGGAAGCTCTTTGCCTAAATCTATAACTCATACAAATTTTTTATTGTTGCCTAAAACACCAATGGTCCAAACATTCTCTGATCTTAGACCTATAAGTCTGAGCAATGTTATAAACAAAGTGTTTTCCAGGGTGGTTCATGATAGGCTGGAGAATATTCTGCCTTCATTAATCTGTCTAAACCAGTCTGGCTTTGTCAAGGGGAGAAGTATCTTTGAAAACATCTTGCTGGCTCATGAATTTGTTACCGACATAAAACTGAGGGGTAAACCTACCAATGTGATCATCCAACTGGACATGAAAAAGGCATATGATAGGGTGTCATGGAAGTACTTGATGCATGTGTTAAGGAAAATGGGATTTGTAGAATTCTTTATTAACATGGTATGGAATCTGATTGTTAACAATTGATATTCTGTCCTGATGAATGGGCAAACTTCAGGTTTCTTTCACTCAACTAGGGGTGTCAAACAAGGGGATCCTCTATCTCCAGCTTTGTTTATTCGTTGAGCAGAAGTTTTGTCTAGGTCCCTAAATAAACCTTTTGAAAACAAACAATTTAAAGGATTTGGCTTGCCTAAGTGGACTGACCCTTTGAACCACTTAGCCTATGCTGATAACACTATTATTTTTGCCTTTTCTGATCCATATTCCCTACAGAAGATAGTTGAGGTTTTGACACAATATGAGCACACCTCTGGCCAGTTGATTAACAAGGCAAAGAGTTCTTACTACATGCATACCAATGTTGCTGGAACTTTGGTTAATACAGTAGGAAATATCACTAGTTTCTCAAAGGGAGAATTTCCTTTTACCTATCTTGGCTGCCCAATCTTTTACACAAGAAGGAGAAAGGACTACTACAATGATTTGATAAAGAAGGTGAAGGCAAAACTGCATTCTTGGAAGGGGTAACTACTATCCTATGGGGGAAAAGCTACATTGATCTCTAGTGTATTGCAAAGCATGCCTACCCACATCCTTTCTGTACTTGATCCACCTGCTAATGTGCTTGAACACTTACACAAATCATTTGCTAGACTTTTCTGGAGCAATAAGGAAGAAGGCAGGAGTAGGCACTGGACAAAATGGTAAAACCTATGCCTTCCTAAGGAGGAAGGGGGATGTAGGTTTTAGATCCTTGGTATATATTTCTAAAGAATTATTTGCTAAATTGTGGTAGAGGTTTAGAACTACCAAATCATTATGGTAAAACTTTATGTGGAACAAATACTGTAAAAAAGAACCACTTACTGTAGTCCAATTTAGGGAAGGCTCACATGTTTGGAAAAGATTGTTCGAGGCAAGGGAAGAAGTTGAACATGAAATACTATGGGAGATGAATAGGGGTTCGACTAATGTGTGGCATGAGAACTGGACTGGACTAGGAGCATTATATCACTTGGTCCCTCCAGATTTCCACATCAATGAAGATCTTTAGGAGGTAGCTCAGTTGAGAGAGGAAGATGATTGGAATGTGCTGTTGGAACAATCTTTTCCTAAAGATATTGCAGATCACATTAGGCAGGAGGTCCCCTTTGACAACAATGATAAGTATTGGGACACACCTAGGTGGATGCCTACAGCTTCAGGGAGATTCACAGTAAGTAGCGCATGGCAAATCTTGCGACATATAGCTCCCACAGATGCTGAATACAAGCTGTTGTGGACCAAGGGGCTGCCTTTTAAAATATCCTTCTTTCTATGGAGACTATGGAAAGGCAAAGTACCTACTGATTATATATGGAGCAGAAGTGGGCACATGGTGGTTTCAAAATGTTAGTGCTGTATCCAACCTCATGAGGATTCTTTCCAACATCTATTTCTAAAAAGTGCAACTGCTGATAGGGTGTGGAGAACCTTTATGCAAGGAGCAGGTGTAGTAGGGAATCTAGTCCAAGTACATCAAGTTATAAGGATGTGGTGGAATATAGATTACTGTCCAAAACTCAAGCCTTTGTTCCAGGCAGCTCCAACAGTGATAATATGAGAGATTTGGAAGAGGAGAAACACTATGAAACATAGAGGTAAAATGTCATTCAGTAGGGTTATACATGAAGTGAACAAGACACTGCACAATCTAGCAAGAGTAAGGTATCCCTGGTTGCCACACATTCCATTGCTATGGCCAGACATGAACAGATTTGTGGAAGGATATAAACCATATGTTGTGACAAAGATTGGCCTGCAGTCACCCCATAAAGGTTGGTTCAAATGTAACACTGATGGTGCGTCAAGGGTCAACCCAGGACCACGTTCGTATGGCTTTTGTTTGAGAAATCATGATGGAGAGTTGGTGTTTGCTAGGGCAAAACAGATAGAAGATACAACTAATATTGTGGCAGAAGCTAAGGCAATTGTTGAAGGTCTTGCATTTTGCGTTGAGCAACAACTGCATCCTCTAATAGTAGAGACTGATTCTCTGGTTATGAAAATGATCATAGAAGGTGAATGGGAAACACCATGGAGTATTGGAAAGAAAGTAAAAAGGATCAAAGGGATGAAGGAGAATTTCAATGTAACATTCCAACATGTTCTGAGAGAGGGAAACACACTAGCATATTTTTTAACTAACACAACTTTTTCTTTTCCAGGTGCAATAAACTTTAACTCATTCTCTGAAATGCCAAATGCAAGGAGAAGATTACTAAACCTCGACAAGGTCCATACTCCTAATCATAGGGTAAGAGTAAAAAGAGGAAGGCTCCAGACTAATTTTCATATCTATCATCACAAGAGCAGGAGCTTAATAACTGTTTTATTGTTAAAATCTGGGTGTTTGGTTCAAGATGATTATCCAAAATCACAAAACCATGCATTTGAGCTACTGTTTCTTCCTTACTATTGGGATTACAGTGCAATCAAGAGTTTAAACACTTCTAAGAGGCTACACATAAAGTATTTGACCTCTGCTGCAACTCAAGTACATGCCATGAAGGGTGTAAATGCTTGATTGGTGTTAGATTTTATTCTTAGTGTGGTCTCATTATGCCAGCCAAGCAACAGACCTCCTGCAATCCAAAACCTCTTCATTGCTCCCAGAAAACATAAAACATGGGAGCACAAAACACATTCTTAGCTCTGTTTGACATATTTTGCAAGTTTTAATAGCAGGATCAGAAAACTGAAGCAATAGTATGAACTGACATACCATTTCACAGGATAATAAACCTTTACTGGTTTTGCACAGGGATTAACAGACTGGTCTGGACAATTGTGAAAGAATTCTGCAGAACCAGTATAACAAGTGCTGGTTCAATTGGTTATTGTCCAGGTTTAACATTAAAACTCAGCTAAATGAACAAGGAGTGATGTTGATCTCCAACATATCATTTCACAAAAGGCTCAAGCTCTAGTGTATCAGGAAACTAACAGCTCTTTTTCTAGAACTGATTGGTTTGTCGATTGAAAAGATACTACTATGACAGTCTGGGGGTGGTCTAATGGTGTAAGGAGAATCAGAAAACAGCTCTACACAGCTTGATGTCGATATGGAGATGCACTCTAAGTGTACAACTGTTACATTATTTTGAATACTACTGTTCAACTAGATTCACAACAGTCTTCAATTAGTCACTACCCAATCCTTATCATTGCTCCCAGAACACATAACAACTTGGGAGCAGTTTCTCACCTACTAACAATTTTGCTACATTGTGCAGGTTCCAATTAGACTCAGATTAATGAGGTATCAACATGGAGTGCTATTAGCACCCAAGTCCCAGATAGAGTACACAACTGCAACTGAGCATCTCAGCAGGTTCCAGAATATCATGGTCATGCCTGTGCCAGTTTCAGTTGGTGCTAAGAAATACAGTAATTGGAGCTACAATTGCAACACTTCTTCTGCACTACCAATCCAACACACATCATTGTTGCAGCTGGATTTAATGCAGTGCCAAAATGCTCATTATGGGAGTTGATCAACATACTACTGCAACAACACATCAGCAACAACACTTAAGCAACACAGATGTCAGTACACATCAAATTAACAAACTGGAAGATATCCTGCTACACTACAAACAGCTTGACTTAGGCAACAATCTGATGTGCCTACACAGACAGTTATCACATTTCCTGAGCTTGACTACTGTGTATGTTTGTGTGGTGTTAGACTATTTCTCAGTGGTATTATCATGTTGTCATGCTCATTCTGGGGGTGTTTTAACGTCATACAGAACCATGAAGTCAAGCTGGCATCTCATAGAGTCCAACATGAGTTCAAAAACCCCAAGTTCACAATGCTCAAAACACTTTGCTTTATAACTACTAGATTTAAACATACATGTCTCTTTTGGATTGCAATAAATGGCGCCTGGTGAGAGCTTTGTAGGTGCTATAAGAAATTATTGTCAACTGGTGTGTGCATTCATGGTCGTCAGCAATAATTGGATGTTTTAAATTATTAGCTTTATATTTTGCATATTTCATTACACTACTGCTACATTGTATTTGGTATCAATAGCCATTGGATTTCTCTGTCGTATTATTTTTTATAACTTTGACCCTATTTGGGAATTACCACTAGAAGGCTGGCTTAAGGTCAACATAGATGGTGCATCTAGGGGAAATCCAGGCAGGAGTGCAATTGGCTACTGTTTTAGAGATGAAAAGGGAGACATAGTATTGGCTGCAGGGAAGGAAATCAATGAAACAACAAATACTAAAGCAGAGGCAATGGATATTATAGAAGCATTGAGAATCTGCAGAATGCAGCAATACCCTCAGGTGTGTGTTCAAACTGACTCGATGCTCATCAAGAAAATTATGGATAGATTGTGAAAGCCACCTTGGAACATAACTGATCAAGTAGATGAGATCATGCAACTGTTGGAAGGGGCAACTATGTAGTGTCACACATTTTAGAGAAGGGAATAAATTGGCAGATCATCTTACCAATTATGTATTAGATCATGGTGATATTGAATGCCAAGAATATTGGCACTTGGATACTCAAGGAAGGAGGCTAGTAAATGAAGATAAATTGCAATGTCCAAGTTTAAGGGTGAAGGTCGCCAGGAACTAAGGAGGGAGGAGCTAAGGAAGTGCATGGATCAGGAGATTTCATTCAATCAACATATTCAAATCCTATGGAAGGAGGATATGTTGATCACAGTTTTCACTAACGTTGTTTTCTTTTTTGCAGGAAAATCTACTGTATCTATACCCCGTTATACAAGGAGCTCCCAGTTGGTGGTATTGTACTCATTCCACTGGGAGGGAATTGAAGATGGGCACAAGCATGGCAGATCACATTGCAAATAATGCACTAAATGTTGGTCCTATTGAATGTCATGGTTGTGAAGATCTAGATGCACAAGGTAGAAGGATAGGTGAAGTTACTGTGTCTATGCCCTACTCTTGGATGGAATTTTAGTTGGTGGTATTAGTGCTATGCATTCATTCCACTGGAAGGAAGTCAATGATAGGAAAAAGCATAGAAGCAAGGAAGAGTACTCTGCTGCCCAGACTTTCTGTGATAAGCAGGTACTTTTGGAAAGCCAAAACAAGAGCATATGAAGTGATTGGGAAGGATAATCAAGTGGAGGTTGACACCTCAAATACAGAGGAAAGAATTCAATTAAGTTTAGACATAGAGCTACAGCGGGACACACTCACATCGACTCTCAAAATGGACAGTTTTACCTATGTCCACAGCTGGTGCAAGGATGTAGGACAGGACTGTTGGTGAACCACATCACGGTATATGTGGACTCGAGCAACACATAAAGGGAGACAGACAAAGGAAAAGCAACAAAAGCACCACTTGGTACTGAGGGAAGGCACATAATCAGCTGGAAAAGGCAATAACATACATCACAAGGAATGCAATGGAAGCACCATGCCCTGCATATGGACCAACTTTGGCAGGATCTTCTGGGAAAGAATGGGAACTATTTTCTACTCTAACATAGTGTTCTTTTTTGCAGGAAACATTACTATAAGCATTCCCTTCCCTTGGCCCATCTCCCAAGTGGTGGTATTAGTACTATGTACTCATTCCAATAAGAGGCAACCTAGGGAAGGCACAAGTATGATGATGGAACTTGACTGGAAAATGCTAGGTCATTACGACACCTTGGGGGACCTTAGGCATGACTCGTTTCATGATCATTGGTCCAGTATACCAAGAAACGTAATTGACCTAGCAACTTTGTGTAATTTGTTTGTCTCAATCACTGAACAAAGACACAAGAGACATTCAATATCCAGTTCTTCTTGGATGAGGCAGCACTTTTCACATGGATTTATGTAAGCTGTGCACAGTATAAAAAGAGACAACACAACATTTACAGCTAGTAGGACATACAGGGAACACTAACTGAGGAGGAAATCATATTCTCATTCATGGATCACACTCGAATTATGGAAGATAAAATGTACGTTCACCATAACATTCTGGTGTTGGGCAGTGCTTGCAGCAGATAGTCACGTTTGGATTCTTCAGGATGCAAAGAATAATGAAGGCAGATCAGTTTCGGCATTGTCGCGCAAGAACACTATGATGGGCCAAAATGACGAACAAATACACAAGAATGCATCGACACAAAAATACATTCTGACAACACCATCCAGATTTATATGGATGAAGTACAGGTCTACAATGCATTGCAAGCATTTCTGGGAGGAATGATGGAGTGATAAAACATTACAATGGTTAATACAAATTCAAGAAATGGAGTGCAACATCACTATAATCTGGACAATCGTCAACATGTTTCAAAAGGAAAACGGCCATTTATGCAAGAAGCGAAGAACAAGTGTGAGCCTTAAATGTATAATGCAGGAGCTTATACATCAAAATTTCAGACGTTGTTTTAGTGTGCAAGTTGTAATATCAATGTTGAGTACTTTCCTCAACATGGATAATATGAATTATGTATTTGTCAAGTTTTACTTATTTCATCATGTAAGACCTCCTGACTTTCATTCTTGTTGTTTTGATTTTTTATATATAAAAAACTAGCCCTAGGCGCTTGCCTAGTGGATTGCCAAAAAAACAATAGTGCCGTGAATAGTGCCAAACAGTGACGTGAACAGTGATTTCGTGTCGCCCCGAACCTTGGAGCGAGAACAGCACCCGGTGCCTCACCTAACCTGGCGTACCAAATTGCGACTAAGGGACTC